>PVKA01031586.1:0-26130 GCA_004027165.1 Ctenomys sociabilis | reverse complement strand
AATAAAAACAACACTGAGATATCATCTCACTCCAGAAAGAATGGCTATCATAAGGAAATCAACCAACAACAAATATTGGAGAGGTTGTGGGGAAAAGGGAACACTTCTCCACTGCTGGTGGGAATGTAGACTAGTACAACCATTGTGGAGGTCAGTATGGAGACTCCTCAAAAGAATAGGACTAGAAATCCCATTCAAGGCAGCTATCCCCCTCCTTGGAATTTTCCCAAAGAATTTGGATACATTGTATCATAGAGATATATGTATACCTATGTTTATAGCAGCACAATGTGTGATAGCAAAATCTTGGAAAGAACCAAGATGTCCATCACATGAGGAATGGTTGAAAAAGATGTGGTATTTCTATATAATGGAGTATTACTCAGCTATTAAGAATGATAAGTTTGAAGCATTTATACTGAAGTGGATGCCACTCGAACATATACTCCAAAGTGAAATAAACCAGACACACATGTGTAAATATCGTATAGTCTCCCTAGTATAACAAGCAAAAAGCAGAAATACAAAGGAAATGTACAACAAGTAAAATCAATTGAGTCAGATAAGGCAAAGTGAATGGCATATGCTGCAGGATACTAATCAGCTTTTCTTCTGGATGGTTAACAACCTAAGATCCCAAGTCAGAGTTGGAGAAATAGAAGAGCCACAAGGCCCGCCAACATTTTGGCCCTAGCCTTTCAAGTTCAGCGAAGACTCAGGACATAGGAGAACCTGTACTGCAATATCATGAGACTCAGGTGAGCTCCAAATTTTCTGAGCAAGGAGATTGTGGAGCCACAGAGGAAAGAGATTGATGTTCTATAGTGTGTCTGGGGAGAGTCACATGAAGAGAAAACTTTTTCTCAGGCTCTCAGAGAAAGCATTCTGGTCAAGCATTGGCCGTGACTCATCCATATGGATGACACAGACAAAGGAACTACAGAATAATGTACAGGACTACAAGATAAACCCTGAGAAGACTTCAATGTCCATATAGGAAATATAAAGTTCATGTGTTGGTATATAAGTTTTGATCTTCCTAGGTCTTAACCATCCAGCAGAAAAGTATAAAAGTATAAAAATGAAGTATACATCATGAGGCCACAATATTAAGCTGAGCTGTAAATGGATATGGTCGACAATTTCTTTGAATAACTCCCTATGGTTGCAGAATGCTGGACTGTGTTGGATTGTGGTGTTGAGTTCAAGCACCTAAGGTAGTTGAATGCCAATGGAGTGCCCACTTTTGACAGGTGTAGACAAAGGAAGGGTTGGAGAAAGAAAAAATCATCATGTGTGTGTATAGACAGTACAGTTGGGATAGATAACGCTGTGCTTCTACATAATTCTATGAGAGGCAAGATCTGCACTAATGGTGGTTTGACAGGATATTATGTCGGCTTTTAGTGCTATGGTCATCCACTAGGTAAATAATTATTGAATCTTTGATACAATTCAGCTATATAAAACCCTGTAAATATAATATCATGTATGCACCTTCTACAATACCAAAACGTTATGAAAACAGTTTACAATGTATTATTTCATCGACTCTGTATGGTTATGGTGTTTTGAAACTGTCTGATTGACATTTGTATTTCAATAAAATAAAAATAAATGGAAAAAAAATAAAAAAAAGAGAAGTAATTCCACAAATTAAAAAAGAAATATCTGAATACACAGTATCTGAAATAAAGAATGAATTCCAGAAACATTGGGTGGAAAAACAATGCTCACCCAGAACAAGTGCAGAGAGCACCATTCCAACTGAAATGTATGAATTAACAGCATCTGAAGCAAAACAGAAAGATGATGAGGAACTCAAAGCAGAAATAATTTCTGAAATCAAAAAAGAACTCTTTGAAATCATAGCATCTGAAATGTAGAAACAGTCCAAAAATAAGCAGAGGAAACCCAACTTGGAAGAAACACTGCAGAAAAACAATTAATTATTACCTCTAAAGAAGACATGGATAAAAATTGAGGAGATAAGAAATATGAAGGATTCCTTGAATGAGCAAAACTGAAAAGATATAGAACACATGAAACACAGTCAAAGAGACATAGAAGAATTAAAAATATCAATCACGACTCTACAAAACTGTTAAGTGAAAACAAAGACAGAGTTTCAGATCTTGAAGATGCCAGAGCAGCTAGTGAAAAGGTGAGAAAGGATCTCTTAAAACAATAAGAACGCAGGAAAAAATAATCCATCACCTACAAGATCATGACAGGAAGAACAATGTGAGAATAATTGGTATCAACGAGAATGAAGGAGTCAACACAACTGATATAAAAAGAATTTGGAAAGAAATAATCAAAGAAATCTTCCCAAATAAGAGGAAACAATCCAACATTCAGCTCACCAAAGTATACAGAACACTAAATGACTTCAACCCAAGTAGAAACACAATGAGACATATAATGGTTAAGATCCCAGGAAGCCAACACAAAAATAATATACTGAAAGCTGCTAGAGCGAAGAAGGAGCTCACATTCAAAGGAAAACCCATCAGAATTACAGCCGACTTCTCTACACAAATAATGAAGGCAAGGAGAGCATGAAGCAGAGTTCTTCAAGGCCTACACGAAAACAAATTCCAGCCCAGATTATTATACCCTGCAAAACTCTCTTTCACGTTTGATGGAGAAGTGAAATACTTCCATGACAAAGAACAACTAAAGAATTTCATGATGACAAAGCCATCCCTTCACAGGCTGCTGAAAGATGTTCTAAAGAGAGACCACAATGACAGAACTTCATGAATGAGAATGGAAGGAACCCACTAAACAGGACAGACAATTAAACACAGGTTACAAAGGAGTAAACAATACCAGGTAAATATCATGAAAAACATAAATCAGCACATTTCAATTATAACCATCAATATAAATAGACTCAATTCTCCAATTAAGAGAAATAGACTGGCACAATGGATTAGGAAACAAAATCAAACAATATGCTGTATACAAGAGACACCCTTAACTCAAAAGGACATTCATAGGCTCAAAGTCAAAGAATGGAAAACAATACTACATGCCCCAGCACCTCAGAAAAAAAGTAGGAGTATCAATTCTGTTCTCAGACAGTCTCAACTTCAAACCAAGAATGATCAAATGACACAGGCCACTATATATTGGTCAGGGGAAAAATTCAAGTGCAAGAAGTAACACTCATAAATATCTATGCAGAAAACACAGGACCACATAACTATGTAAGACAAATCTTAATAGACGTGAAAAACTTCATGTCTAAGAACACAATCAAACAGGAGACCTTAATACACCCTTATCTCAAAAAGATAGATCAACCAGACAAAAAATTAGCAACGAAGTAGCAGAACTGAACCAGAGCTGGGAACAAATGGACCTGGTGGACATATGTTGAGTGTTCCACCCAACCACAGCTGAATACACATTTTTTCAGCTGCACATGGGTCATTTTCCAAAATAGATTACATAGTATTCCAGAGGTGATGCCTAAGTATATGCAAGAAAATAGGAATTATCCCATGCGTATTATCTGACCACAGTGCTATGAAACTGGAAATAAATGACAAAAGAAACCAGAAAAACCCACTAAATTCATGGAAACTAAATAACAACCTACTCAGCAATCATTGGGTTGCAGAAGAAATTTAACAAGAAATTCAACAATATCTAAAATTCATTGAAAATTCAAGTACAACTAACTGGAATTTATGGGATGCAATGAAAGCAGTTCTTAGAGGGAAAAGCATAGCTATGAACTCACACATTAGGAAAACAGAATGGGAACTAATTAGCACCCTAATGTTGCACCTCCAACAACTAGAAAAAGAAGAGTAAACGAAACCCAGCACACAAAGAGGGGAAGAAATCATAAAGATTAGAACAGAAATTAATTCAATTGAGATGAAGAAAACAGTTCAAAGAATCCACAAAACAAAAAGTTGCTTCTGTGAAAAACTAAATGAAGTGGATAAGCCTCTAGCCAACCTCCTCAAAAAGAGGCAAAAGAAAATTCAAGTACAGACGATAAGGAATGAAAAGGATGAAATCATCACAGACCCAGTAGAAATTCACAAGATTATCAATAGTTACTTCAAGAATCTTTACGCTCATAGAATAGAACACACAGAAGAAATGGACAGATTCCTCAAAAGGTAAAAATTACCAAAACTGAATCAAGAAGATATAACAACTCTCACCTCAATAAGCCAATAACAGCCAACAAAATATGAAATGTAATACAAAGCGTCCAGGTCCTGATGGACTCACAGCTGAATTCTACAAGAAATTTATAGAAGATATAATCCCCACACTCCACAAACTCTTCAATGAAGTAGAAAAGGAAACAGTCCTCCCAAAATCATTTCTGGAGGCAAATACAATACTGATTCCAAAATCAGGGAAAGACATAGCCAAAAAGGAGAACTACGTATAATCTCCCTCATGAACATAGATGCAAAAATACTCAACAAAATCCTGGCAAATAGAATACAGTATGATCATCAAGAAGATCATACACTATGACCAGGTAGGATTCATCCCAGTGATGCAAGGATGGTTCAATATTCAAAAATCTATAAACATAATACACTATATTAATAGACTGAAATCTAAAAACCACATGATCATCTCAATTGATGCAGATAAAGCTTTTGACAAAGTCCAACACTCATTCATGTTCAAGGTCCTACAGAAAATTGGAATAGATGGACTCTATCTTAACTTGATAAAAGACATCTATGACAACCCAAGATCTCATATAATCCTAAATGGGGAAAAACTGAAATCTTTTACTCTTAAATCAGGTACAAGACAAGGATGTCCTCTATCAGACTTTCTACTCAATATAGTCTTAGAATGCTTAGCAGCAGCTATTAGAAAAGAGGGAGAAATAAAGGGACTAAGAATAGGTAAAGAAGTTAAATTATCACTATTTGCAGATGACATGATACTTTACTTGGAAGATCCCAAAAATTCCATGAAGCAACTACTGGAACTGATACGGAAATTCAGTCGCATAGTGGGATACAAAATCAATACTCAAAAGTCAATAGCATTCCTCTACACAGATAACAAGCACACTGAAACGGAAACAATAGAAACAATACCTTTTACAATAGCACCACAGAAAATGAAATACCTTGGGATTCACTTAACCAAGGAAGTCAAAGATCTTTTCATGGAAAATTACAGCACCCTAAGAAAAGAGATTATTGAGGATTACAGAAAATGGAAAGATATTCCATGCTCCCGGATAGGAAGAACCAACATCATGAAGATGGCCATACTCCCAAATTTGCTGTACAGATATAATGCAATCCCTATCAGACTGCCATCAACATACCTCCCAGACATAGAGAAATCAATTCTAAAATTTATTTGGAACCACAAATGACCTAGAATAGCAAAGGCAATCTTGGCCAATAAAGACAAGGCAGGAGGAATCACAGTTACTGACTTGAAATTATACTACAAAGCCACAGTGATAAAATCAACATGGTATTGGTAACAAAACAGACCTGAGTATCAGTGGAATAGATTAGAATTTACAGAGGCATCTACAATCACATTCTTCGTCTGATCTTCGACAAAGGGGCTAAACAGGCTCACTGGAAGAAAGATAGCCTCTTTAACAAATGTAGATGGAAAACGTGGCTTTCTACGTGCTAAAAACTAAAATTTGACCCAGCTCTATCACCATGCACTAAGTTAAAGTCAAAATGGATTAAAGATCTAAATATTAAAACAGAAACACTCAATCTCATGGAAGAGAAACTAGGAGTAACACTTGAAGACATAAGGATTGCTAAAGAGTTCATGAACAAACATATATTTGCATGAGAAACATGTGAAAGAATGAACAACTGGGATCAACTCTTCTTAAGGAGCTTCTGGATGTCAAAAGAAATTGTCAACAGAGTGAAAAGACAACCAACAAATTTTGAAAAAATCCTAACTAATAAGCAATCAGACAGAGGTCTGATAAAGAACTAAGATATAACAGGGCCCTTAAATTTAATGACCCAATTCAGTAATGGGCATATGAGATGAATACACACTTCTCAGAGGACACAATTAAAGAAGCGAATAAATATATGAAAAAATGCTCCACATCACTAGTCATCCATGAAACGCAAATAAAAACAACACTGAGACACCATCTTACTCCAGATAGAGTGTCTATCATAAGGAGATCATTCAACAACAAATGCTGGAGAGGTTGTGTGGAAAAGGGAACACTTCTCCTCTTCTGGTGGTAATGTAGACTGGTACAACTATTGTGGAAGTCAGTGTGGAGACTCCTCAAAACAGTAGGAATAGAAATCCCATTCAAGCTGGCTATCCCCCTACTGGGAATTTTCCCAAAGGAACTGAAAACATTGTATCATTGTGATATATGTGTACCTATATTTATAGCAGCACAATAAGTGCTAGCAAAATCTTGGAAACAACCAAGATGTCCGTCACATGAGGAAAGGTTGAAAAAGATGTGGTATTTCTGTATAATGGAGTATTATTCAGCCATTAAGAATGATAAGCTTGAAGCATTTATATTGAAGTGGATGCCACTTGAACATATACGCATAAGTGAAATAAACCAAACACACATGTGTAAACATCGTATAGTCTCCCTAGTATAACAAGCGAAAAGCAGAAATACAAATGGAAACGTACAACAACTAAAATCAATTGAGCCAGAGAAGGCAAAGTGAATGGCATATGCTGCAGGATACTATTCAGCTTTTCTTCTGGATGGTTAACAACCTAAATTCACAGATCAAAGTAGGAGAAATAGAAGAGCCATAAGGCCAGCCAACATTTTGGACCTAGCCTTTCAAGGTCAGCGAAGACTCAGGACATAGCAGAACCTGTTCTGCAACATCATGAAACTCAGTTGAGCTCCAAATTTTCTGAACAAGGAGAGTATGGATCCACAGAGGAAAGAGATTGAAGTTCTATAGTGTGCCTGGGGAGAATCACATGGAGAGAAAACTTTCTCTCAGGCTCTCACAGAGAGCAAACTGGTCAAGCATTGGCCGTGACTCATCCACATGGATGACACAGACAAAGGATCTACAGAATAAGGTACAGGACTATAAGATAAACCCTGAGGGGACTTCACTGACCTCATAAGAAACATAAAGTACATGTTTTTGTGTATAGGTCTTGCTCTATCTAGGTCTTAACCATCTAGCAGAAACAAATAAAAATGAAGTACCCAACGCGGGGCCATAAGAATAAGTTGAGCTGTAAATGGCTATCGTCGACAACTCCTTCGGATAACTCACTGTTGTTTTGGAATGCTGGACTGTGTTGGATTGCATTGTTGAGTTCAGGCACCTAAAGTAGTTGAATGACACTGGAGTGCCCATCTTTGACAGGTGTAGACAAAGGAAGGGTATAGAAAGGAAGGATCATGATGTGTGTATATGGACAGTACCGTTGGGATAGATAACGCTGTGCTTCTACGTAATTTTATTAGAGGCAAGATTTGCACTAATGGTGCTTGGACAGGATATAATGTCACCTTCTAGTACTATGGATAACCACTGGGAAAATATCATGGTAGAAAGTACTAATTATTGAATCTTTGATGTAATTCAGGTATAAAAAATAAGATACACAAACATCTAAACTCTCTTAACTTACAGATAAGAGACTTACGGTATAATAATGTCTGTAAGTATAATATCATGTATGCACCTTGTAAGATACCAAAACATTATGAAAGCAGTTTGAAATATATTAAATTATCAAATCTATCTTGTCAAGATATCTTAAAACTGTCTCATTGATATTTGTACTTCAAAAGAACAAAAATAAAAATACAAAGAAAAAAAAAAAAGAGATCACGTATTTTGGTACGTGCCCAAGTCCTAAACAGATATGGGAAAGAGAATGCTTTAACAATCTTCTTGGTGTTTCTTGAGGTAAAGAAGTTGAAACACTAGAATTTGTGGATAAGTTCTAATCTTGTCAACTTTATACACCAAAAACATATCTTCAAACAGTACCTAATAAAGATACTATTACATTCAAAGCTCCATCTAACATAATATTTCTTGTGTAACTGAAGGTGCAGTAACCCTACCCGCAGTGTCTCAAGAGGTTCAGCATTTTTTGAAAGTCAAAATCCGAATTCCTCCTGACAGTCAGGACAAATGTGAATGTATGAAATCCCGAATTTCTTACATGATTCCAATAAGCAGTACTACAGGGAAAATGTTGCCATAAAAAAGAAAGTAGTGATAGAAATGAATACGGCCCAATGAAGATCAAAACTTAGAAGAGCAAATATTAAGACCTGAAACTCCATATCTGGTATATATAGTTCATGTGGGGGAAATGAGGGTTGCAGAACACCTGGGAACTCCCAGTCCTATGGCCTGTTTGCAATACATATGGCCTGTCTTGGGCTGCAGGATCCCTTCACAGATATTCCATGTTCCTAGCATTCTGACATCATCTTTAATTTATTCCTGCACTTTCTGTGATGTCCTTGCCAGGTCTCTATGCCAATCGTCCTTGGTTTTCCTTCGAATTCAGTCTTGATGGAAGCCTTTGTGACCCCACAACTCTTGGATTCAGTATATCCATAAAACCAGAATCACATGGATGGTCATAAGGTTCCCTGTCATCAGAACAGTAGCCTCACCTCTTTGTACCATGACTGCAGTGTTCTTTGAGTAGTTGGATAACTGTGTATAGAAGACAAATCTTGTGGAGCCAGTTCCTTAGGGATCCCTTCTTAATCAGCTGTCTGCGGTACTCTCTTCCCAATAAAAGGTGTATACTTTTACACTCTTGATCCTACCACATGTGGCATCTTGTAGACTTTTCAGATTGCCGAAAGGGATCTATCTTCTGTGTAACTGTGAAGTTCTTGGTTGCTTTTTAATAGTATTAATCTCTTTCTCAGGCACTTTTATCTTTACATTTGCACATCTTCCTAGACCAAATTCTATTTTTTTGTTTTTTTTTTTTCTGCTCTGCTTTTTTCACCAGATTTTTAGTATAAATCTGTCTATAATAAGTGAACAATATCCATGCCACAGCCTTATATTGGACCATCATGAAATTTTCTCTGCCAGATTAATTAATCTGCCTCACTTAATCTCACTGTCCTACAAAGTTTCAAATATGTGCAACATATAGACAAAATTTCTGCCAAATATCAATGGAGTCATTGTTCTAAATTAAAAGTGTATGAGTCTGTCAGCCTTCTTGAAGAATCCAGGTTTTTTGAGCTTCAGCCAGATTTCCTCATGAATCATTGTTTAAAGCATTCTATGAACTCTGTTAGCTTTCCAGATACCTCAAGAAAACCAGATCCAAAAAATTCTAAACCACACACCCAGGGACAGTTTGCAAAGGCACAGTAACAATTCTACTTATTTGGTACCAATTTTCTGTAATTAATTTTACCTTGCTGAGACACAGTAACCCACATCTATAATTTACTCATGTACAGTACTGATAACACTCATGGTTTTGAGGAATTCTTTTCATAATCAACTGGCTCCATACAGATACACCAAAACAGAAGAGCACAGTAGAGTAAAACTATTTACTAATGGCAGTTGGAGGACAGAATATGGCAACAGAGCCACAGAACACTGAGCAGGGGACAACACATGGTTCTCAAGGTCAGTGCTTACCCACATAGACACATCCACACTTTAACAGTGTACTGCACAGTTCTTCATCCAAGGATGCTGACTCATCAAGATTATTGGTCAAAATAGTTTCGTATTCTTTTAGACTATAGAAAATGCTCTCAGTTTGTGCAGGGATATTCGAACTTTTAACTTGGCTGAATAATAATACTAATGAACTCGCTCTTTCCATTTTCCCCCATAGTTGAACTTAGCTATTTCAAATTTTCTCATCAGCTCTCTGTAGTTGACTACATTGACTGCACTGAGTAATTTCTTTAGGAAAAATTATGTAATCATTAGCATCCTAGGAAATGAAAGGATATGCAGTAGAAATATTAATTTTTCTAGCAAATATTAAATTTCATTGTGCGTCACTATTATGTTAGCCTCTCACCACTGCTACAAAATACTCAAGATATATGATTTCAATTGGTAGAAGGTGGGCTTTGTTTTTTTGACATGTAGTAAGCCAGTTCTTGGTAGGTAGAAGTAGTAGTTCAGGTAATAGTAGTAGTTGACTTGAATATGGTAAAATAGTTTCCAGTATTCTTTGTGGCCAACGGGAGAAATATTTGAAAATTATTTGGAAATTTACATCAAAGTTACATTAGCAACCCATTAGTTGGAATAAACATATTGTTAGATACCATATAAACTGAAAGATATTTGTGATAATATTTTCATAGAGGCTAGCTTTTACAAATGTAAAACTATTTGCTTAAATATAGAATTTACTTAAATGTTGGGACATTTGAAGAGTAGGTGGCACAACAATATAAAAACTTGTTTTAGAATAAATTATATACATCACTTGGTAATAAGGCTGGAGAGCTTGTAAGGTATTTTAACTCTTCTAATTATTTTTTAGTCTTTAATGCTAAATTCACTTTTAAACATTACATTTTAGAAACTCTATAAGAAATAAAAAATTAATTTAAAGCTATTTAATTTAAAAGTACTCCATCTTATATTGCTAACTAATTTCAAGGTTGGAGTGAGTCTAATTGAATGCAATTTATGTGCAGTTCAATGGCTACTCTCTCATGATTTATCCAATTAGGTCCACAAAATATGAGAATCGTATGAGGAAAAATACCTTTCCTTGGGAAAATTTTAAAAGTCATAAGATTTACAAGTAAATATATAAAGATAGAAAATATAGCTTAATAAAGCCTACTTTTCTTCCATTAGAAATATGTTCTAATGATATATCAAATATTGGAAGAAAATAAATGGAACTGGAACTGCAAAGGCCTCAAGGATCCAGTAACCATATACATTATTGATTATGAAAAGTGTACAATGACAACTATTGACGAAGTTAATGGTATGCAATAAAAACAGGACTGTACAACTTGAATCTTGGAATCATGTTATCTCTCTTTATTGCCAACTTGCAGAACATAATTTAGAATTATGAGAATGATAAATATGAAATATCTGAAAACTCCAGACACTTGGATTTGTAAGAAATACAAGTTGAGAACAAGGACTGTGAGGTAAAGGAACAATATTTATAGAAGAGTCTGTGGAGTACCTTAAATGTAGCTTGAGCAGTCTATACATAATTCTTCAATTATCCTTCCTTTCCGATTCTTTTCTATGCTTGATCCAAGCATACATTTCCATTATTTTCTCTGTAGTCTTGATCAGTGGGATCTTACTGATCACATGATGCAAGTTTTTCTCCTGCTGTATACATACACATTCTCTACTTCTAGCTTTCATTTTTCTATAGCTAGCGAAGTTGAGAAGCTCCAAAAATTAGTCTTTCTACAATTCTTCTACAATGCTTGATTTATTCTCTGGTGATCTCCAAATTGATATTTGAGGCCAACTCCATCCATTGAGCTTCACTCCACCTACTCATTTTATGTGTGTGCAATAAACCTACCTTAATTAAAACATCTCAACACTACTTGAATTGTCCCCACATTAGCATTGGCTTCATGGGTTCTCTTTAACCTCAGGAAATGGGAAACATTTTTCTAGTTATTTTGATAAAAAGAAATAAAAGGAGGGACAGAAAAGGAGTGACTAAAGGGCTACCACAAATGTCAGCAGATATATTTATCTGAATTCTTTTAAAAGCTTTTTTTTTTTTTTAATCTAAATCCATTATTTCCAGTCCTCTGACCTGACTTTCTTTGATTTCTGCTTTCTCTTATTAGTTTCTCAGAAGAAATATATTTGGTCTGTTCTCAACAATTTGTGGAATTTGAATCAAGCTGGTCTTGGTGATGCATGCCTGCAGTGTCAACACTGTGGGAGGCTGAGGCAGGAAAATTGAAAAGTGAGCCCAGCCTGGCCGCGTTAGTGAATTGGCAAGATCCTGTCTCAGAATTTAAAACAAAGCAATGGTTATGGATATAGCTCAGGGTGAAAGTCCTGGATCAATCCCCAGTACTGGAAAAAAAAAAAAAAGAAAAAGAACCAAATTTGAATGAGATGATTGATTTCCCCTTCAACATATTCAAATAATTTTGTATCTCAGATAAGAACCCTAAGGCCTTTTAATTTCATTCAAGGCTGCATTTTTCCTTTTAGCATTTATTTTATCATAAAAGTATACATACCTACAAATAAATGTAAATAATTTGATATTGATTCAGGTTACCATATGGCCAGTACTTCAGAAGAGAGAACCTAGAAATAAACTTCCATGTGGAAACTGCATTCACAGGGAGAAAAACAAGCTGTTCTTGTTTGAAAGAAACAACGCAGAGCACAAAGCAGGCTCCATGGCCGTCCACGTGTGGCCTCAGAGGCGCGAGTGAGATTTGGGTCACGGAGCCTGAAGTCCTGGGCAGTCCCGGTGCTGCCTCCTCTGTCACTGTACCAGGCGCCCTGCTAGGATCTGGCCCCTGCTCCACACATGAGGCTCAGTTAAGACTGTAGTGGAGATGCAGCATTAGCCAAGCAAAAACAATCAAGAAAGCTCATAACAGGGTCCCTGGGGACCAACTGAGACCACAAAGCCTTTGAGAAGCCCAGCACAGAAGAAGCTCCACCCAGTGCCCTGCAGGGCAGTAGCTGATAGGGAACTGGAAAAGTGAAAGGCGCCCTGCCCAGGAAGACAGACTACGCCCAGCTCCCTGTATAGAGAACAGAAGGTTCAGGAGGCTGGGAGTGAAAGGGGGCATGCTCGAGGCTGCTGGCCATTCAGCCTAGATATGGGCTGTACTTGTAGCCACTAGAAAATCTCACGTGCCCAGTCCGGCCACAGGAATTAAAGACACCTTATATACAATGAATGGAGGGCTTCAAAAAGTTTCTTTTAGCTACTCCCTGTGCTGGAGCTGGTCTCCTCTGCCTGTACGATGTTGAAATAGAAATCCTGACCTAACTGCAGCAGCTAAAGAAAGCTGCAGTCATTCTGTTCTTTGCCTCTGAACTCAGCTAAATCAATGATTCGTCATCAAATCAACTTGCCACATATAAAACTGTGGTCACCACAAATACCCATGGTGCCTTGGCCTCCAACAAAAGCTTAGCTGCTTCTTTTAACTTCTATTCACCGCCCTATGGATAAGATAATGTCGTGTAACCTGAACCTCAGAATTTGGCGATTATTCCTATGGGTTCTGCTAGCACTAATAAAATTTCCTTTCTTTTCCTGAGCTACTGGCTACTGTTGGTTCAGATTTTCCCACCACAGTGTCAGGGTTGTCCTGAGTACATAGCCTTCCAGGAGCTTTCTGCCTCTTCTAGGCCATGTTTCTGGGGTTGTTGGGCAGGTAGGACTCTGTCAGAAGAGCACAAAACCCCATTTGTAGATGTTTGATGAAGTGTCCCACTTGCACCAAGAGACAGAGGTGTATGTCGAAAACCTTTGACAACAAACTGAACTCATGTATTCACTGTGCTTCAGAATAGTGTAATCAACCTATAGAATTTTATGAAGGAGTGATAAGGATTCCAGGGGAGCTACGCCATTGTTCATGAGGCTCACTCTTAAAAGGGTGCCCCATCCAATGCTTACTACTTTATGTATTATGCCACATCCCCTAAATAAGTCCATTTTGATTAAAACAGAATTGTACTAAAATGAACAATGAAGCAGAAAAATGACAATTTTATAACCTTCATCCTTTCTCCATAAACATCCCACAAATGTGGCACTTCACGTTAAATGTAAAACAAAATTTAAAGTATTTTAATATAGGATAATATTTCCATGCACTCATGAAATATCTCATAAACAGAGTACCAAACATGTGAAGTGTGGAATATATGTTTGTTATATTTAACTGTGTTAAAAGCAAGATTGCATGTTAACCAGAAATATAATGAAGAGTACTAAGACACTTGACATTTTAGCTATGTATTGATATGCATAAACCACCCTAAAAACAAGCTATTTTCTGGGCCAGAATTATCTTTTTCTGAATAAAGTGTGTCATTTCATCATTATTACCACTTGTTTTTAGTGATGATTGCATTTATAATGGGGATATTTACATGCATAGATCATATATCATGACATTTTGTCTCCTTCCAACATTTCTGCCTTTCTCCTTTTACAAAAGATCTATTCCCATTTCTTTTCTTTCAATTCCTTTTACTGCCAGGCATATAGCTCAGTGTCATAAGCACCTGCCTGGCAAGCATCAAAGTACCAAGTTTGATACCAAGTAAGAGAAGAAAAAAGAAAGAAAGAAAAAATCAATTCTTTCCTTTTTTGCAAATCCTTTTCCTTTCCTTGCCTACCTTTCACCCTATGTGTTTTCTCTTATACATTTGAACAAGTTCTTCCAACTTCCAAATATCAATTTTGCTTTTCATTTGTATTTTGGATTTCTCACCTAAGTGAATCAATATGATGATTATATTCATGGGCCTGCTTTATTTCACTAAAGATTGTGCTTTCAAAGTGTTTCCATTTACTTCAAATTACCTTAAATTTATCCTACTTTGTGGCAGAGTAATACTCTATTATTTTACAAATGCCACATTTTGTTTATCCATTTATCTGTTGATAAGCATATGGGTTATTTCCAACATTTAGCCATTTAGAATTGCTTGCCATAAACTTTGCCATGCATGTATCATTGTGATATGATGATGTTAACTATTTTGAGAAGATACATAGCAAATAGAACCTCTAGGTTTAGTTTCTGCACAATCTCCATACTCTTTTCCATAGTCCTCGTACCAATTTACACGCCCACCAATAATGCAAAAGTTTCTCTTTCAGCTCAGCTTTCCAGCATTTGTTATTATTTGTCTCTCGATGATAGCCATATTTCTGGAAAAAGTTGAAATCTCAGTATTTTGTCTTTTCATTTGCATGCTTCAAATGACATTGGCATTAGGAAGACAAGAACATTCATATCCATGTTCACATTAGTATTCATATGTTTTCTATACAGTGTGAGTTCAGTAGATTGAACTGGGAAATTCTGTTCTGACCAGTGAAACCGTAGGCATGCTGCAGCAAGTTGTACCCATGAGGACTGGTTTAGGTGAGTTTCCAATCTGGTTTGGAATATCTTAGATTACTTGATTACCCTTAAGAATCTTTCTTGATGTGGTCTTTCACTACTTTCACCATTCCATGTCCAGCATCTCTAGACAAATGGCAGCTGGCATTCAAGAAAGAATATTGCAAGAGACTACATCCAGTATGAAAGTGTTCATAAACTGTCCGTTCCATGACATTTCACTGTTTAAAGCAGATAACTATGAAAAGGTATGAAAATGGGAAGCATACTGTGTTACTTCAGTCCACTTTCTGACTCTCATGTCCTCCACATTCACAGTCTGAATTACCTGTTGCCGTGGTGACCATTCTGACACGTGTGCCTCAGCTGGCTTTTTGCTTCCATTGAGATCTCTATAGCTTTACTAGCATTGCACTCTTGTCTCATCCCTGTTGCACCAAATATGGTCTTAAAATCTCATCATCTAAGTGAGGTGCAAATGGGGAAGAATTTACCATGTGGAATTCCTCAGTGTGGCTGATTCATCGTTGTTTTTGCATTTTTTAGATTTGATCTTTAGACAGGAAATGAAAAGGTTATCCCCAATACTAAGTGAAGAATCCGAGGCAGGATAACTGAAAATGACACTGCTGTTTAAAAATGGATCACTTCTATAGACAAATTAAAAAAATCTGTCTTGGTTCTGCTCCCTGGGATCTTGGCTTTGGTCAAATTGTTTTGCATTGATCATTGATCATCCTTTTCCACTGCAATTGATCATCTTTGCAACTATCTTTCATCCTGCTTCCTGTATTTAGAAAGTTGGTCAACCAGCAGCTTGTTTGCATTTGTAACAGTTTTGGTGCATTTTAGTATAATCTGATTTAGCTCCTTTAATCCAGTTGTATTACTGGAGTAAATAAAATGGAGATCAGCTGTAAGGGATCTTTCAAACACAATTGTCTGTTCACGTGCATAACTTACTGGAATAGTTTGTGAACATAAATGAAACTTACCCCAACTCTTTGTTTTCAATATATATAAAAATTAAACAAGTCTAACCAATCTGAAGGGGCTGACAATTATAATACTAAAGACCTGCCAGCAATTCAAATTAAATAATATAACTTTGTAAATATAACCAGTTGGACATTTGCTTTCTTTATGCCTTTGTTTATCCTGTAAAAACTTCTCTTTGACTTTCCTCACTGGGAACCCTTCAGTTTGGTTCTTATCTCATTCCTGAATTGCTATTTATTCGAATAAGCTCTAAAATTTTAATGTGCCTATGTTCATCTTCTAATATTTTAAAATCATAATCCACTATACAAAAATGCACACCAAATCCACAAATCATTATGCAAATTGGCTCACTTTCTGTAGTGAGATGGGATGCTTCCACTGCATTGTGACTTAATACTTGTGAAAACAAAAATTGTACTCAAGTGTCTTAAGCTGTGACACCGACTGGGTCCTCTTGCTGGAGCCACATTTGCTCAGTAATGCCTTAGACTAGACGCTGGCATCAAGGCTATTTCTTCATTTTAGATACTTGTTTTACTGCCATAAAAGGAGGAAAAATCTGTTTTCAATCTGGGAAGACCAATATTAAACAGATTTCTTTCTTCTGGCGAGAGCTGAAGAGTTTCTTAATTAGTTCATTTCTCTCTTGCAGTACCTTAGAGTAGTTGGTTAATCTACTCCACCATTGCTTTAGACTATTTTTCTCTGCAAATTCTCTTATTTCTATTCACAGTTTCATTCCATACCTTTTGCATTTTGGACTTTTCACAGGTAGATAATCTGAATGATTTTGTCCCTAACATACAGCATTAGTTCCCCTGTTCTCTGGCTTCTGCAGCGATTTTATCACTGTCTTGCCAGTCTTCAATAATGGGCTCCTTTGCACGCTGTAAATCTCAACCCATTTCTTAGTCACAAAATATGAAAACATGCTTTAGAGTTGTGATATGCAGCTCAAAACTTCTGCTTTTGTTATTATTTATTGTTTCATTATAACCCATCCTAAAACAAAGTGGTCGACAAGAAGAATTTACTATTTTTCATGAGGTCTTAATGCTCACCTGAGTTATATGATATAACTGATTTTTCTTAGTTAATTTCATTCCTTTTGGAGCCCAGTCTGGGGTAATAATAGTATAGATTTTATCTATTTTCCAGATTCTTTTGCACAATATCTTTTGTTATTCATCAATTATGTCTAAAGTTTTTTATACCAAGCTTGTTGCCAACTTGTAGGAAAATTTCTAAGAGGTTTATGATCTGAGGATGCCTACAACATATGTTCATATTATTTTTATTAGTAGTTTATTTTGCAAAAAAGATGCGTGTGACCCAGCTGAAAAACAGTATATGATACCAGGCATGTATAGAGTTCACAGAAGTGAAGGTCTGACTTGTGGATTCAGTGTAAAAATTCCTGAAATGGGTGTTCAGGAATAAATGAAACAAATGGGTCAAATGCAAAGAAATAGTATGTTAAATATTATGTATAAGGACATATTTTGTTACACAGAGTAGTTTCTATAAAATAAAATATTGACAAAGCAAACTATCAATTATAATTTTAAGATATTTAGTAGGTGGTATGACAAGATATTTATAAAATTTTCATTTTAAAATGAAAGAGGAGTAAAATGTCAATGTGGCATTTTAAAAAATCTTAAGTTTCCCAGTAAGATGTGCATAATCTGGACTTAAGAACTAAATTAAATTGCTGTTTTTTGGTAAAAGTAACATGTGAACAAAAGAGTCTAAGTTTTAGTAATAAAAAGTCTAATAATAAAAGGTCTAATAATTTTAAGAAACAATGGTGTACAGTGACAAAAATCAAATACCTAAGCTTAAATTTTACATAGCTTCTGTTATTTGAAAAATCCAAAATATAAACAAAGAACAAAATAAAATATAACTATACATACCAGGAACCAGTGAGGTAGACCTATCTGCAGAAGAGAGGAGGACCGAGAGGTGGGGGGAAGGGGGAGGCACAAAGCAGGGATAGCAAAGTGATGAAAAGAGAATTAGGGTGCAGTACACAGAAGCACTGACTGCTCTAGGAATATCAAGATGTGCACTATGAACATGTACCATGAACTATTAAAAAGACTGTTTAGTCGATAGGGCTGGTGAGATAGCTCCGCGGACTAAGCATCTGCTTCGGCAAGTTCCGAGCCAGGGCTTGATTCCTGGCACAGCATGCTGTGCTGCCTGCACCACCAGAGCGTGCTGACCTGGCAAGTGAGTCTGGGCGTGGTGCCGCACACCTGTGATCCCGGCACAGGGGAGGCTGAAAACCGGAGGACGACTCCGAGGTCAAGCGGCCTGGAAAGATGCTGTACCAAATACATGGATGGCAAAAAAAATAAACCCAAAAACTATTTAGTCAAAAAAGGGATGTGTTGGGGCCCGAGGAGATGGCTTAGTGGAATAAGAGCTTCCCTGGTAGTAAAAAGGCCTGAGTTCAATCCCTGGTTCTGCAAAAAAGAAAAAAGAAAAGAAAAGAAAAAAAAAGGATGTCCATAAAATGTTAAGCACATAGAACGTGTAAAGTGCTATGTAACAGAATATAACCTACCAATTAAAATGAACTGTAGACATATTTGTTACAAATCCCATCTAAAAATGTAATGTTAGGTAAAAGAAAATGTCAAAAGTGAATAATTAAGGCATACATTTAATTAAATATTTTTGGTATTGCTATACATTCCTTATGAATACTTACATTTAACAAGCCTGCAGACAAGGTAAAAGAAAAGAGTATAATATTCTGGATGATGGTTGTCTTGCAGTGAGGTTAGGATAATCCAATTAAGAGGAATTCCTGAATCTTAGAATGTTTCATTTCTCTGCCTGTGTAGAAGGCATGGTTTTTCAAATTATTGCTCATTGCACGCATACTGTTTTCAAGTAACTTTTGTGTACTCTATACATCATAAAGAAATAATAAAAAATAGATGCCAATGACAAGTTAATCCTATTATGTGTGCAGTTGCTGAACCTAAAAAGCAAAGCAAAATCATATGTACACACAGTGAGAAATACTGATTAAAATAAACACATAAGTTAAGTTTTAATGAAATTTCTCCAGAAATTTTTTTAAAAGACTGTGAGGATAAATATCAAAAAGCTAAAGAAGAAAGATTATGAGCATATGGCCAGAAAAATGTCACTCAAAGCAGGCAAAATCATGATTTACTTCAGATTTCACTACAGAAATATTCAAAGGCTATTAAGTGAACTGTAAAGTAAAGCTTATCATGTTTTCTAAAAGCAATCTAATCTAACAATCTTATTTCCCAGATCTCTAAGTTTAAAAATGTAGAATAAATGTGTAAGATAAATATAAGAATGGTTGAATGAATAGATGGGTAGATGGAAAGAAACTTAATTAAATTCAGCCATTCAAGTTATGATTAAAAGGAAACGGTAAAAGGAAACCACACTAAAAGAACACTTGTGATCACCGAACCAGTTCAAATTAGTGAGATCAAACAACTATGGGAAATTTTTGAGTACACAAAAATTTTGAATACAGGTTTCATTTCTAGACAACACATTATTATAGAAGAAACTAGAGTAATAATAATAGGAAATAAATCTTCTAATTTCCTGTTGTATATCAGTGTTAAGGCCAGCCTGAACTACATAGTGAGACCCTGTCTCAAAAAGACAGAAAAAAAAATATTTAAAATAAAATAAAATCAAACTTCTTATAGGGTTTCACTACAGCATTCCTACATTTGAGGAATGATTTTCAACTTGGTTTCTCATTAGATTCACATTTAAAACTTTTCATATCCTAGTTACATCATCCTTCATTAATTAAATAAGACCATACAGAAAGGGCTGGGACTCAGGCATTATTAAATCTAGGGATCACATAATTTTTGTTATCTACTTGTGGCTACACAGTTTTGGGTATGTTTTATAAACTTATATTGATTTTATAGCAATTATAACTCTTGCAGTATAAATAATACTTATCTGGAATTAATATTCCCATTCTTTCCTTAGCTTCATTTTTTGTTGTTTATAAATATAACAGGATTATAATCACTCTTAAAAACATTTTTAAAGCAATGTCCTGTCTCTGCATCTACCTAGCCATTTTCCTATCTATACTTATACCACCTTATATGTAATTAAGAAATATTCACTTTTATGTTAATGAGTTTTGAGGAAAATTATATTCATTGCTCAGTTTTGATATAATTTTTTAATGATCTTCTTTGACTTTTCTCCCCTAGTTCATGTTTTGTAACACAAACTATTAATTTTGATAAAAAAAGGTTAATTTAAGACTACAGGTTTCATTTGTTAATGTCTGTTAAATGAGTCCGATGATATACTGCCCTTTGTTACATAATAGGTAATATTTAAATTCAGAGTCATAGTTATTCTTTGAATGATTAAATATTTACTTCAGCCTGGGTGATGGAATTCCATTACAAGTATATTAACTGTAAAATGTATATATGTGTCTACAGTTTAGTGTCTGGGTTTTATACTCACAAAGCTAGAATAAAGCAGTAGATTGTTTGCAGTTTAATTTTAGCATTTCACATCTTGTATTGGTGAAAATATATGTATCTATTACAGTACAGTTAAATAGGTATACATCAGCACTAAAAGAAGGAAATGAATATCCACAATTAAATTTTTATATGTTATAGCCTGCAGTGTTGAAATAAATATCTGTCAGTGACATAGCTGTTAAATGGTTATATGTCAGCATCTTGAGCTCAGAAATTAATACCTTCAATTAAATGTCTATATGTTATGTAAGACATTGATATAGACATGTCTTAGACCTGGAACTTTTTTGAAGAGATTTCTATCTTAGGCATGATATGATCTCTTTATTTCCTCACTCTTGAAGTCACAAAGAGGGCAAAGAACTGTAGGAATTTAGTTTACAAGATATCGAAAAGTTGCAAGCAGTAAATGACTCATAAGTCATTCCACATCTGCTTTAGGATTTCAATTCCTAGTATGCTAAAAGTTTAACCCACCCCTCTTCAGATGTCTTCTCTAATTAATCCTGACCCACTTTCTTTCCATTGAAATTTACTAAGGAAAATGTGATATAAAACTACAACATCAAAAAAAAATTCTTTAGAACGAAAGCAAGCAAATTATCAGGAGAAAACACTCAAGTGGAGTTTTAGTTCATCACTTAACAAGAGTCAGTGTCATGAAAAAAGTTTTAAAATTCTAAAATACCTTAGTTTTACACAGCAATGGTATTCATGTGCTTGAATACCTTAGAGAGCTGAAGAATACTCATGCCCTAAAAGGACGTTTTATGCAGCCTTGTCATTGGGTTCGTATGCTTGATTCATACCAGAGATGGTCATTATTAGTTTTTAAGAAAGATACCTATCCTGGTAATGGTGTGGAGAGCAAAATCACAAATGGGGTGAAAATAAACCATAATATTTTCATAGAAATTTTATCAGAGTTCTATCTGTTCACTATAAAGAATGAGTCAGAGGGCAGGGAAGTGGCTCAGTGGAATAAGCGTTTCTCTGGCAAGCACAAGGGTCTCAGTTCAATCCCTGATTCCACCAAAAATAAAGTGGGCCAATGGCTCAATGCACTAATGTGACAAGATGAAGTATGATACAATATTATTGGAAATAATGAATTTATTTATGCATTCTACATAGGAAATGAAAACATATTAATCACAGGTTGTAATTTCATGTAGCTTTCAATTAGAAATGTAGCTTATACCAATATAACAATACCAGTATAAATATACACAGATATTTATTTAACATAAAGAAAAGTCAATATCTGGAGAGATGGCTCAGTGGAATAAGCACTTCCCTGACAAGTGCAAGGAAGGGCCTGAGTTCAATCCCTGGTTCTGCAAAAGAAACAAAACAAAACAAAAAAACAAAAAAAAAAGAAAAATCATCACTTATAATTCTAATTTCCATTAACGGTATCACTTTTCCCTTACGACCTTTCCATTTGGATGACAAATCAAGCTGTTTTATTGCCCATTCATTAGGCAATGACTGCACATGAGTCCTGGCCACCGCTTGCTGAGTTTGCTTTGACTCTGTAAGAACAGGATGAGAAGGAAATTGCTAAGCCCAAGCAAAAGTTTCAAGTACAATTTGCCATAAATAATATAATATTTTAGAGTTGTGTAGGAGGCAGTAATATTAGCACCAGCTGAATAAATAAACTCTTAATTTTTAAAAACCTCTGAGTCTACTATCAGACTGAGAATGTCAGATTCCAAAATGAAATAAGTTTTCCTCTATGACAATGTTTATAGATACTGATCCCAGATAAGAACACTTTGTGTAATTAACTGAATGGTTATTTTCTTTCAGCTCGGAAACCTTCCACTTTCATGAGTCCTAGGCTAAAAGATGTCTGAACATTATGGAAACATAGAATGGTTTCTATTTACAAACCAGGTTTATAAATACTGACTGAGCAGCCTAGATAATATTGTTCTCATGATAATGATAAAATACCCAGGCGTGCTTGTGTATGCCTATAATTCTGGTATTTGTAACACTGATGCAGGAGAATAACTCAGAGTTCAAGGTCAGCCTGGGATACACAGTGAACTCAAAGTGAACCTGGACTACACAGTTATTCCAGTCTAATAAAAACAAAAAATATATAGTAACTATTACTCATGATTATGAATAGGTAAATGTCACAGGCCAGACAGAATAAACTTGTAGTTGATCACTAATTTTGTTGATTATTTGTAATGTGTATTTTGTAATTTGTATTTGTATTATTTGTAATTATTTTTTCATTCTTCATAATATCCCCCTTGTACTTTGTTTTTCTCATGAAATTTCTGCCTGCACCCATGTCTTCAGATTTCTACCTATTTTCTCCTCTAGTAAATTCAGTGATTTTATCTTAATATTTAGATCTTAGATATTTACTTTTGTGTATGCTGATAGGCATAGTCTAGATTTAGTCAGGAGTCTAGATTTAATCTCCTTTCTAAGGTTAATGTAACTTTTATTACACAGATCTTTATATCCTTGGTTAGTTTTTCCAATACCATTAATGAAAGAGATTATGTTTCTTCTAGTGAATATGTTTTTCCTCTTTGTCAAAGATAAGGTGGCTGGGTATATTTGTGGTAGTGTCTGAAACTTCTGTTCTGTTTCAACAATCATTAGAAAATTTTTTTGCCAATACCATGCTGATTTTATCCCAATAGTTTTGTAGTAAAACTTGAGGTTGGGATTGTGATTCCCCCTGATTTATCTTTGCTGTCCAGAATTGTTTGTACTTTTCTAGGTCTTTTCTGGTCCCAAATAATTATAGGATTGTTTTCTTTAGATCTATGAGGTACACTAATGATATTTTGACTAGGATTGCATTAAATCTGTATGGCAGTTTTGGTGGTATGCCCATTTTCACTACATCAGTTCTTTCTAACCAGGAGCTAGAGATACTTTTCTGTTTTCTTATAGCTTCCTTAATCTCCTTGTTTTGGTTACTGTAACTCTTATTATACAAATATTTATGTCCTTGGTTAGTTTGATTCCTAAATATTTAAGTTTTACATGCTATCATGAAGGGTATGCTTTGTCTAATTTCTCACTCTGTGGATTTGTTGTTTGTATATAGGAAATTACGGATTTTATGAGTGTTGACTTGGTATCCCAACACACTACTGAATTTGTTTATTAAAGCTAAAAGTGTTTTGGTGGAGTTTCAGTGGTCTTCCATATGAAGCATCATGCCATCTGAAAATAATGATAAATTCTCCCTCTCCTGTGTTTATTCATTTATTTTTCTTCTGGCTCAATTGCTCTGGATTGGGCCCAGGGAGATAGCTCAGTAGAATAAGTGCTTCCTGGGTAAGCTAAGGGCCTGAGTTCAATTCCTTGTTCCACAAAAAAAAAAAAAAAAAAAAAAAAAAAAAAAAAAAAAAAAAAAAAAAAAAAAAAAAGAAAAAAAAAAGAAAAGAAAAGAAAAGAAAATTCCTTGGTTAATGTTTCCAGAACTATATTAAACAGGAGTGGTGACAATGGGCTTCCTTGGCTTATTCCTGATTTTGGGCTAAAGCTCTCAGTTTTTGTCCTTCTAGTATGACATTGGCTATTAGTTTCTCATAAATGACTGCTTTCAGATTGAGGTAAAGACCATCCATCTCAATTTTCTGGAATTTTTTTTTCTTAAAATCATAAACAATTGTGGGAGTTTGTCACTGATTTTTCTGTAGCCATTGAAATGATCATGTATCTGTTGTCTTTGGCTCTGTTAATATTGAGCATTATATTTGTTGATTTAGATATATTGGGCCATCTCTGTATCCCTATCATGAATCCTATCTTGTTGTGATATATAATCATCTTTATGATTTATAGTGTTCCATTTGCTAGTATCTTACTGAGAATTTTTACATCTAAGTTTATTAGGGAGATTGCACTGTAGCGTTTATGATTTGGTTGGGTTTTTCTCTGGGTTTGAAATTAGTTAAATACGTTTTTCCAGGAATAATTTTGGAAGTAGTACTTTCCTTTCAACTTTTCTAAAATGTTTCAGCATTACTGGCATTAGTTCTTCTGTAAGTTTTTTGTAGCATTACAGTTAGTCCGTAATGGCTTGAGCATTACTTAGTTCATAGATTTTTATATTTTCAATGTCATTGGCTGATATTGGAATATTTAAAATTTTTATATCTTTTTTTCATGTATTTAGTACAGGGTCTCACTACACAGATCGAACTTGTAATGATCCTCCTGTTTTCAGCCTCCCAAGTGCTAATTACAAGCATACTTCACCATCACCAGTCTCAGTGGCCTTCTCAGCATGCCCCAGGGGCAGGGCCAGCACAGCATGTGGTGCTCAGGATGGAAACCTGGTCTCTGCCCTTTACTTAAACAGGTACTTTAGTCCACTGAGCTACCTGGCCAGCCCTAGAATTTTTATATCTTTTAATTTCATTGTGACCATTTGAATGTATGTAGGCATCTAGTTGTTTGTTTTGTGTTTTCCGTTTATTAAAATAGTAGGTCATTCTTTCTTTTTTTTGTGGCAGAACCAGGGATTGAACTCAGGCCCTTGTGCTTGCCAGGGAAGCTCTTATTCCACTTAGCCATCTCCTCGGTCCCCAGGTATTTCTTATAGTAGGTATTCATTATCATCGACCTCTTTTTCTGTGAGATCCATTATGATTTCCTTCTACTCATTCCTATTAGGTTGAACTTGCGTTTTTCCTTTCCTCTTTTTGATGAGGTTAACTGATGATTTATCAATTTACTCTTTAATGAATGAACTAGTCATGCCATTGATTTTTGGTATTGTTTTCTCAATTTGTATTGCATTAATTTCTACTCCTTTCTTTGTATTTCATCATTGTTCAAGCTTTGGGTTTGATGAGTTCTTTTCCTGAGTTTCAACATTAAGTTGTTGGCTCCGTATACCATGCTGGCCCCGCCCCCGGACATGCTGAGCCAGCGATGGAGTCTGGGTGTGGTGGCTCATGCCTGTAATCCCAATACTAGGGAAGCAGAAATCAGGTGATCGCCATGAGTCTGGGCTGTGTAGTAAGACCTTGCCACCCCTCGCGGGGGAAAAATAACATTAAGTTGTTTGTTTTAGTTTTCTGTTTTCCAGGTGTGGGAGTTCACTATAAATTTCATTTTGTAGGACTCTATCGTTGGGCTCCATAAATTTTAGTATATTGTATGACCATTATCATTTAATGGTACATACTGCCTAATTTTGATTTTAATTTCCTCCTTGCCCTGTTGGTTGTTCAGGTGGATGTGGTTTTATTTCCATGTGTTAATGTAATTATTGTGATTTAGTTTACCATAAGTTTCATTGTGTTCAGCCGGGCGTGGTGGCGCAGGCCTGTAATCCCAGCACTCGGGAGGCTGAGGCAGGAGGATTGTTGTGAGTTCGAGACCAGCCTGAGCTACAAAGTGAGCTTAAGGCCAGCCTGAACTGCATAGTGAGACCCTGTCTCAAAAAGACAAAAAAAAAAAAAAAAAAAAAAAAAAAAAAAAAAAAAAAAAAAAAAAAAAAAA
>PVKA01031585.1:0-26137 GCA_004027165.1 Ctenomys sociabilis | reverse complement strand
ATCCAACACAGTCCAGCATTCTGCAACCATAGGGAGTTATTCAAAGAAATTGTCGACCATATCCATTTACAGCTCAGCTTAATATTATGGGCTCACGATGTATACTTCATTTTTATACTTTTATACTTTTCTGCTGGATGGTTAAGACCTAGGTAGATCAAAACTTATATACCAACACATGAACTTTATATTTCCTATGCGGTCATTGAAGTCTTCTCGGGGTTTATCTTGTAGTCCTGTACATTATTCTGCAGTTCCTTTGTCTGTGTCATCCATGTGGATGAGTCTATTCCTGATATCTTTTAATACTCAGACAACCTACATGAAATTTTTCTTTTAAAAACATATTTCATATTTCCCTTCTCTAAATAAATATTTGAATGGTTTAAGTAGAACTATTCACAGGCCTTTCAACATAATATAAATTAATCAATTAAACATCATCAGATTTGTTCATTTTATTGTATTTCTGCATTCTAAAACTTGTTTTAACATTAAGTACATGGTCATGTTCAAAACATCTTTGTTCCTTTTCAGAACAGGAAGCACAGAATAAGACACTTTGCCCCTGATCCCACAAAAGAGATGTGTCACCAGACCCAACACTTAATCACTCTGGGTTATTATGTTCTCTGAGCTCCAGAACTTGCATCTGCTTTGATTCCCTGCATGCCTGCCTGAACTCCTTGCAGATTTATGCCTCAGAATCTGTGAGTCTGTGTGCATACTCTCTCTTGTATTTCCAAACTCCATGCAATCTGCCCAGACAGCTGTTGGGTTTTGTATTTCTGTCTGCATTTGTATTTCTTTTGGTACAGTGGATGCGGGTATTGACGCCATCAATTACAAATGCACAATGGTATGGTGCAATTAGATTGTACGCATATTCCATGGCCTTTTCCACAAACAAAGACCTTTCTCTTCACTTTCTATACCCCTACATTAGCATTTTCCATAAATGTTCAGTTTTCACTTGATTTTTTTAAAAGATAAATTCTGTCTTAATTACTGTTCTCTCATTGCTGAGAAAAAGTACTTAAGATCCAAAAATAAGAGAGGAAAAGTTTATTTGGTCTTTGTGAGGATTTCAGCCCATAACCAGCTGGTTCAAAGACCAGGCTGCCTCTTGGTGGAAGGAAAATATTTAACGGCAGCCTAAAGCAGCAAAACACAGAAACAGGTCTCTTTTGGCCTTCAGGTTGGATGCTGCTATATGCATGAGAATGGCAGTAGCAGTCACACCCACAATCCCAGCCAAAATTACTCAAACCATTCATTGGGTTAATTTACTCATCACATAACCTTAATATCAGCATCACACACTCTAGATGCAGCCACCTCTGATGAGGTGCTATGACCAGGTGGGGGACGTCTAGATACAAGGCTTTAAAAAATAAACTCTGGTAAGGGGCACACTCCTTAAAACGCAGCACTGAAGAGGCAGAAGCAGGAGAATCTCAGTGAGATCATGGTCAGCCTGAACTACTTAGCAAGACCCTACCTCAAAAAAAAAAAAAAAAAAAGCAATCAAGAAAGCAAGCATCAAATGTATAAAATATAGGAGTGGAATTCTCACTAATTGGTCTAATTAACCAATGATCATCACACATGTAAGGAATGCTTATGAAATTAAATATAAAAGATGCAGCTCTAAAAGAATTAGTGCTGGCAAAGTAAGGCATACAAGTTTCTAAGTTAATCAATAAACTTTTAAAAAGATGAATTATGATTCTAGAAGTGAATTGAATTAAATCTTATCTAACAATTTCAAGCAGGGCAAGGAGTGACCAGATCTACTTTTAACATAGATTTACTCAAGAATTTCTATTCAGGACTCTTTTGAAAATGGGATGTTTAGTCTTCTTTGTTTTTTACATAATTCTGTGACAATAGCTTCACAACTGAAAGCACTAGCTGAAATTGTGTAAGAGATTTCAGTATCCTTGTTCTTATACATACTTAGAACACGGTTCTCTCAGAATATTGACTGTGCGTTCTGCAAATTGAAGCATGCATAGAGCTTATGTTTACTTGTATTTCAATTCTGAGAAATGGTAATGTTGTGAACAGAAGACCTTCACAAGTTCTTATTTTGTTTCCTTCCATGATATATGAGGTGTTCTCAAAAGAATGAAAAAATAACTTCCTTCTTTGGTTCTTTCATAATTTATATATTCACCACAAATTATTCTACAATCATGGAGCTAAGGTTCTTAATTTGTAAACAGAAAATCCTTCCTTGTAATGGACACAAGTGTGATTTGCAGTGGGGAAAGTGACAAGAAGCCCTCCATCCAATGTATAGGGTCACACCAACTATACTCACTTCACGCACAAAAACAGCATAAAAGAAAACATGGAGTCCCATGTCAGACTTTACTCCAAATCTCTGTGGTTTCTAACTGGTCTTGAAGTCCTGAAGTCATATTTTCTTCAAAGAGCAACTATTCCCTACAGGGAATGAATGCACATGGGGTCAACACATGCTGCATGCGTGATGGGAAGCCCCATAGAGATTTTTAAAAAATGCTTTCCTCTACTTTTTCTATTGAGGAAAAAATCAAATCAAATCAAACAAAACAAAAACATGTGTACTTATCTCAAGAGCATATTCAAGGGAAATATTTGACTATATTTGCTTGCAAAAAAATGCCACTAGATGAAAAAAAAATTAAAGCTGTACTTTTCTGAACTCTTTAAGCACAAAGATTCTGTTTGTTTTGACTCCTCTGTGGCTGAATATAAATGCATCATGCAGAATAAGAAAAACTATTGGGAGTCAGAATGATGCCTCAGGTTCCTTTTGACTTTTCCTCAAATCCTAAAATTGCAGGATACTAGAAATATGTTCTCAGAATTTTAAAGTTAGGCTTTATAATTAAATGCTATTTTCCATCATGTATAAAACTTTGGCAGTAGAAATTTGTATAAATGAACTACAAATTTAAATATGTAAGAGTCTATGTAAGACATGTTTAGTTCTTGTTAAATATTTTAGTATTTTTGAACATTGTAATGCTGCCTTTTAATAGAAAACAATAAGGTCAGTATCATTCTACCAATAAAATTTTTGATGATTTTTCAAAGCAAGCACTAATAATCAATTATTTGGTCAATCTTGCATAAATGTTTCTGTAAATCTCAGCAACAGATATGATTATAAAAATAGATAATGTAACAACACTATTAATTATCTATTCTTGTTTTGAAAACTTGTAACATATGTACTGCTATATGTTGTATTACTTCTGTCTTTGTTTCTATTTGCTTTTGCCTTTGTCTTTACTCTTTACAATAAAAAAATAAAAGCAAAATAGAAAACATGATCCTTTAAAATTTAATAGTGGCAATATTAGGGATTACTAGGACATATTGTCTAAAAATGTTTAAAAATTCTAGAAAAGACGACAACTTAATTTGAAGTAGGATATGCTTATAAGTATACAAATATAACAGGCAATGCTAATTGAAGTACAAATGACTTGCTTCACAGTAGAAAGATAAAAATGCACAAATTTATATATTTTTGCATATATATATATATATATATATATATATATATATATATATATATATATATATATATGAATAGCAAAAGCAACCCTAGACAATAAGAGCAAAGCAAGAGGAATCACAGTCCTGGAATTCAGGTTATACTTCAAAGCTGCAGCTCTTAAACACAGCACAGTATTAGCATAAAGACGGTCATGAGAGATGGTAAGGCACAAATGAAGACTCAGGTGGGTGTGATGGTACCAATGTGTAAGCTCTGCACTCAGGAGGCTAAGG
Organism: Ctenomys sociabilis; assembly: GCA_004027165.1. NCBI lineage: Eukaryota > Metazoa > Chordata > Mammalia > Rodentia > Ctenomyidae > Ctenomys > Ctenomys sociabilis. The sequence continues at coordinate 22,348 of PVKA01031585.1, read as the reverse complement.
CAAAAGAATCACTATGAGTCTGAGGCCAGCCTGGCCTACGTAGTACATTTAATGATGGCTTGGACTATATGGTGAGACATTGTCTCAAAAAAGAAGAAGAAGGAGAAAGGGGAGGAGGTAGAGGAGGAGGAGGATGGGGGGAGGTAGGATGAGGGGGGAAGTAGGAGGAGAAAGAGGCAAATCAGGGAGGAAGGGGAAGGATGAAGAGGAAGAGAGGAAGGAGGAGAGGAAGGGGAAGGATGAAGGGGAGAGGAGGAGGGAGGGAGGAAGAGGAAGAGGGGAGGAGGAAGAGAAGGAACAAGCAGAAGCAGGAGAAGGAGAAGAAGGAGAAATTGAACATGCAGAAAGAAAACCAGGACTATCCAGCCACATAATCTTGGACATAAAGGACCACCATAGTTTTTTTTTTAACAAATGTTGTTGGGGACACTACTTATCCACATGCCAAAGGATGAATATAGATCCATCTCTTGTACCATGTACTTAAACAGAATTTAAATGTACCAAAGACCTAGATTTTAAAATAGAACTAATTAATTTATTGGAAGTTAAATATATTAAACTTCTGAGCACATAGGCACAATACTCTCAACAGATCTCCAGTTGGATTAGAAATAATACCAAGAGTCAACAAAAGAGATCATAAAAATATTAAAAGTCTTAACACAGGAAATGAAATGACAATGCATTAGGGAGACAACTTTCAGAATGGCAGACATTAACAGCTACTATTCAGTAGAAGATTAATGTCTATAATATACAAAAGAATGTGGTCCCACTAAAATAAAAGACAATTGAAAAATGAACATTGAAGTACAGTGAGAAATACTGAGCATCTTTCACTAATAGAGGAATATAAGTCAAAATAAGGACTAGATTCCATCTTATTCCCCCCCCAAAATAGCTCTCACCAATTACTGAAAATACAACAGAAGCTTTTACTGAGACTCTAAGTCAAAAGGAACAAGTCTACCTTGTTGGTGTGAATGCAGACTGGCACAGCCACTGTAGAAATCAGTGTGGAGAGTTTTTATAAAATTAAAAATACAAATTCCATTTGACTCACCTCTTTTCCATTTAAGCATTTTCCAAAGTCTTTAAAAATACACTATTAAGTCAGGTGACGTGGCACACATCTCTACTCCCAGCATGCAGGAGGCTGAGGCAAGAGGATCGCTGTGAGTTTGAGACAAGCTGGGACTACCAAGTGAGTCCAAGGCCAGCCTGAACTACATAGGGAAAACCTGTCTCGAAGGTGAAATCAACCAATCACCAATCTATCATATCATATCAATCCATGTATATCCGTGTTTTTAGTCAGCATAACTCATGAGCTAAATCTTACAAGCTCTTTGTATGTCCATCAACAAGTAAAAAAATAATGAAAATGTATTGCACATATACACTGTAGTACTGTTCAGGCCTAAAAAGGATAATTTTGAAACATTTTGGAGAAATGCATCCTCATTGGTTACATGGTGCTCAGAGAAAAAAAATAAGACCGAAAGATTAAATATTTCAAGGTGTCTTAGTTCTTTACACATTGTGGGCTCAAAGTCCCCAGCAACCACAGATAAAAGAGCAACATTTTCTTTTAGCTCAAGGTTTGCAGAGGTCTCAGGCCTTGGCTCCAACACATGAGGACATGGCACAGGCGTACTGCGGAGGGACACAGTTCCTGGCAGGGCAGGCAGAAAGCAGCAGAGCAGGCAGAAAGCCTCACTTTCCCTTTTACTCCATCCAGAGTACAAGTTTTATGGGTGGTGCCACTCACTCCCAGGATGGGAGATATCCGCACACAGAAATATAATAATCTAGTTAGGGCATCAATTCACGTATCACACGTGCTACATCCAGCCAGCTTGGAAATGCTCCCCCTGTGAGTGCGTGAGGTTTTGGCAAAACGAACAGAAACAAGATATAATAAATACATGGCTTTTCTTATGCTGAGAAGCCGAAGTATATTGAATTGGAGGAGCATGAAAAAATTTTTAATCAAGGCAATATTTCTTTTAATTGGGGATATAATATGTATATCTATAAATTAAAATATTGGTAGGAATCTTTAGAATGAAAAACTTCTTGCCATCTAAATTTTCTTTGGAAAATTATTATTTTTGTGTTTCACACATGTTTTATTTCCCTGTTTGTAGCTATGTGCTTAAATGGCTATTTATTGTGTTTTAATGTCTTAATCATATTGATTCCAGTTAGGAGTAACTGCCATGAACTCTCTTCTACTCTTTCTTACGTATATACAATATCCGACTGATTAAATTGACAATATTAGGGCTGGGGAGATGGCTCAGTCAGGTCTGAGGAGATGGCTCAGTGGAACAAGTGCTTGCCTGCCAATCACAGGGGCCTGACTTCAATCCCAGGTTCTGAAAAAAAAAGAAAAAAACATATATATACACACACATATATGTATGTGTATTACTACTTATTTCCAAACAAAGTATCCACTATGTAGTGTCTCTACCTTGGATAATCATCTTCAAACTTGAAGATTTTCATATATGTTATCTGCAATGCCCTAGACCTTGATTCACTTAGAACTCTTACTATTTGCATAATTCAGTTATTTGCCCATTAAAAGCAAGACCAGACTCCAGAAACACTGCCTTAGTCATCCCAAGGCACAAAAACTTATTTCTGAGCTAGTATATTTAACAATTTATATCATAACATGTATGATTTTTTCTTTTTAATCTTTAACAAAATACAAGATCAAACGTAGGCATTATTTTCATGTGTTAGTAAGCAACCTAGAGGAAATGTCTGCTCTGGAAATTATAAAGCAGGTATGAGAGGCGATGAAGACAAAACTGTATTTACAGTAAGTAGGTGCTATGTGATTAATATGAGGAACTCATTAGATGGGTTAAGAACATAATGAAAAGGACAGAAGTTGGACGCCTGTCATAAAATTATGGTCCACAAAATTTCCATTTATACTGAAAAAATGTGCAACAGATTCATCAGAGAATGGAAACAAATTGATACCTTGGATTCCTTTCATATTTCAATATCTTGAAATGTTGTGAACATCTGAATAAAATACAAATTTGTCACAGAAAAACTATTAGTAAATACTGCAATACATATCAATCTGTATGAATATTCCCATCATATACAAGCATCAAGATCTACATATTAATCTTCTGAGATAAACTTACCCATTTACAATAGTATTTTATTTCTTAGATGTATTTTGTTGTGTTAATCTATTTATCTTTACATGAATCAAGGGAGTTCTTCCAAGTCTGAGTAAATAAAGATCTCTTCATTATTTGTACACTATAAAGAGTTTCTCCAACAAAATAACGTAAGAGTAAATACAGAACACAAATTTATAACTCAATTTGAAAAACGCACTCAAGGTAGATAGCTTTTTGTTGTATATTTTTAATCAGTAGAAACTGTAATGACGTAACACATTTGAAGAGCAATGCATATGCAAATGAAAGAACAGCCTGTAATGATATGCATGTGGGCTATGTTGTGCACAAAACCTTTACCTTAATAAGTCCTGATGTTTTAGAAATATTCATGTGTAATTGAGCCATGTGCGAAGACTAATTTAAAAAATTATTAGATTAAAAGTCACAATCTCACATATGCCCCTGAGTCCCTCCCTTCCTTTCCATAGTCTTTGGACACTTTACCAAGCACATGTGGAAGTCCTTTCTCCTGAATTACTTTAGATGCACCATTTTGGCACATTTGATATTTAAAATCAATACAAAAAATGTACCTTTCACTCACATCTTGACTTGGAGGCCTCTGGAGCCAAAGTTCTGGGAATTAAGGTGGATGTGGGCAAAAGGAGATGAGCATAGAGTGGATGGTGGCTAGCAATATCGTCAGCCAGGCTGTTTGTCAGACCCCAAGACAGGACTTCCAAAACTGCTCAGGAATTTTCAAGAAAGGCTTGGTAAATGTATTCAGTGTGAGGAGTATTAGTTTGAAGGTGGTAATGACAATGTCTTTTACTATGATATATAAAAATCTACACAGTCACCATGTATTATTAAAAATCTTCAGTATCAGGGAAACAAATAATACATTAATATTGACAGACGCAGTCAAATTTCAAGTATGTCCATATCAAAATATTGTTGAAATACAGTCTCTGGAAGATTGATGAAAACTGGGATGAAGAGACTGTAGAATTAAAAAAACTATGGTATCACAGTTTATGGGCTGTTGATTTAACTGTATGAATTAGCAATCACAAATTTAGTAAAAGTAACTGCCAGATGAGAAGTTGGTTTACAGGATGAAACAGTTTGGATGAAAACAAAATATGGTATCTTGTAAGAAATATGCATAAGAAATACTATAATGTCAGGCTGCGGATGTAGCTCAGTAGCATCTCACCTGCCTGGCAAGCATTAGGCCCTGCGTTTGACTCCCAGTACCCCCCAAATATATGCATATTATAATGTCTAAATCATACTGCTCATATTACATATGAGTTATAAATAAAGACTAATAGGGAATGATATTTTCAGTTCAGATTACAATATCTCAAATATTGAGCAATTCACTTTCACTTTCAATTTTTCCTCTAAACCATTGTTGATAGGCACAGTGATTATGAAGAGTTTTCCTGTCCTTTCGTAGTATCAGGTATAGAATTGTAGATCCAGAAATGCATTAAGCCTAAGCATAGTAAAAGAGGCTTTAAAAACATGAAGACCACACTTCACATTGGACATATATGAAACTGATAAGATTCCTGATATGCTTTCCTATATAAAGAGAACACTTTACATAATTGGGGAAGAATTTGTTGATGAATTAATGACAAGTGAATAGAAAATTAAGCAAATAGGAATCAATTTTTAATTCCAGAGAAGCAAGATGCATCTATCCTTCTGATATATATGTGTGTGTGTGTGTATGTGTGCATACATACATATATAATATATATATACATATATATATACATATATATACATATATATACATATATAAAATCTTCAATTTTAAAAGATAGAATATTTTTCAGTTTCTACATTTGAAACTCAAAGTAGTATGGAAAATTATGGACATTAACCTTATAGAACTAAATGTCTTCTGTAGTTATTATAAAGTATATTTCTTTTATATAAATTGGTGACAAAGGAATTAGCATTATCTGATTACGTCAATTACTGAACAAATATAAGTAATTCTACTTGTTAAGACCTGCATATTTTATTTTTTTTGGCTGAACTGGGTATTGAACTCAGGCTCTTGCACTTTCCAGGGAAACATTTATTCCACTGAGCCATATTCCCAGCCCCAAGACCTGGGTATTTTAGTAGATTAGTGTGACAATGTTTAATTTAGAAAACAAAATAATTCACCATTAAATATAAACACAAAATAATTTTACTTGTTTTATATATAAATGTATATAAGTTTAAATAATTACTATTATGCATAAAGCATTGTACATAGTGATTTTAGTAAATACAAATTTATTAGCATAAGAATCAATTTCAGTGGCCTGAGAGGGTTAGTACCTACGTACTTGCTTAGCAAGCACAAAAACCTGGTTCTATTCCTGGTACCGTACGCAGTGCTGACCCAGGTCCAGGCCCCCTCAGGTGGCCACCAAGACTGGGCCTGGTGGTACCTGCACTCCCAGTGCTGGCGGGGCTGAAACAGGAGAATTATTACAAGTCTGAGCTGCACAGTGAGACCCTGTACCACATACATAAAGCAAAAAAAGAAATTAATTTCAAAACACTTCACTTTTCTTTCCATATCTTGTGTCAGTCAGATTAAGTACACAAATAAAGTCCTTTAGGGTGAGTCTGTGAGTGAGTGGTATGCATAGATGTATTTTTTATTTAATAAATAAACAGGAGTTAAATTAGTGCATTTTTATCATAATCTCAACATTATTTGGAGTACTAAATTTTGAAGTAAATTTTTTTCTTTTCTGATAATAAACAACAAATAAAATGTAATTTTCACTTTTTTTTGGCAGAACCAGGGATTGAACTCAGGTCCTTGTCCTTGCCAGGGAAGCACTTATTCCACGGAGCCATCTCCCCAGCCCTACTTTTCACTTTTTAAGACATGCTCTAAAATCTTTTGATTACAAAACCAAGTGGACACTTTTTGTAATTTAACTCGCACCTACATTACTTCACAGAAATCATTGAAGCATTGATTATGTACAATTATTTATATAGCAGTAGGTGGCACTTAACTCCTCAATGAAATGGGATATCTTCAACATTCTGTCTGTGAGGCCCAAAGATGTAAATGGAGGCTCAGTTTTCCTTCACTGAAGGTCTATTCATGTGATTATGCAAGTTTATCTATCAATGCTTATTTTTCCCCGTCTCCTTTTGTATGCTAGTTATTTTAGAAAATAAATCTCACTTAATGATCTGTAACAATTTTAACATTTTTTTGAAAAGCGTTTGTTTAGCTTCAATAGAAATATTTTTAAATTCATGCAATTAGGGAATATTAGGGATTATGAAATTATGATTATTTTGTATTAGAAATGTTATATTTGGTATGTGGTAAAGGAATTCATTCTCTATTTTTCTTTTTTTGCTTAAGTACTCTGAATAATTCCTTAGGTTCTTAATCTATGTCCTCTTAGTTATCCAAATAAAATTTGTATTTAAAAATAATGGCATTGCATGAGCACTCATTAGTAAAAAGTACAAGCTAACGTCATTATTTTACTGAGAGATCATGCTAGCAGAGTCAGCATTTTATTTATCTTCCCTGAAAACTATAAAGTATTTCTTAATAACATGAAATACACAAATTCATATGAAGCAACCCAAAATATACAGTATTTTAAACTGTGAAATTGAGATACACATACTTTATCATTGGATCCCAGAAAATTGCACATATAATTGGGTAAACAATAAAAAGCTCAAAGGAGCTCACACTAGAATGCGTGAAATGTCAAGGAATGAAGACAAATTTGATGTGAGAAGCCATCCTACTTCAGTAAGAGTGGAGCAAAGCTTTTGGAAAAGAGTCCTCAAGGCGATCTTATTGTACATAAGATTTCCTCAGAGCTCTGTGAGTTTTGTACCAATTTTATTCTTTCTATATTTTGCCTTTTTTTCTGTAATAGAACTTCATTAACAATATACAATCCTTTACCCCACTATCAAAGCAAGGAGTCAGTATTTACATTATTAATTGTTGGGTACAATTAGGCCATAGTACAGATTTTCCTCTACCCTTTTAGTGGGAAGAAAGTTCAACTCATGATTTCATCTATACTTAGATCCCTTGATTTCTTAGGTTAGAAAAACATTAAGTAGCCCCTCAAGTTCCCATCCACTAAGTTTTCTAGGTCATTTGAGAAAACGTCTCCAGTATTGCTCAGAAGGATTGTAGTAATGAGAAGTCTCTGATGTTAAGTAAATATGATACTAAATAAATATGCTCCTTACACATAAGTATCTTTGTTAAAATAAATATATGTTCTCTGGTGGCTTACCCTAATTATAGGAATCCTAAAAGTCATTAGGTTCTTCCTAATGAAAAGTGATCCAGAGCTGCAGAGGGAACCACAAAACAAAAGCCAGATCCTCCCCTAAAGGGCCTCAGCCTCAGAACATAGGACAAGCAGTGTCAGTACCCTCAGGGAGTGAAATCTAACCAAGCAGTCAGTGACCAAGAAAACAGGGAACTCAGCAGCCATAAATGAATTTTGACAATTTAAATGTGCGTGTAAGCATGCTTTCCTCATGCTTTCACATGCCCTGCCAGTGGCTGGTGGCAGCCTGTGAATCTCTGAACTCAAAGTCCTGATATGTGTGACCAGACTTTTAGCCTCCAGAAACTGTATCATAAATAGGTGTTGTTTAACCTGTAAGTTAATGTTAACTTGCTACACAGCATTAGAAAACCAATATGCTTGTCTCCATTTTTCTTAATACTTATATTAAGAATGAAAAATTTCAGAGCACTTGAAAATTTAATGCCAGAGTTCATATCCTAAGTATATAACCTTAGCATATGATCTCTAATTTTGATGCATAACAAATCCTTAAGTAATTTAATTCTTAGTTAATTTAGAACTAAAATTTTAGTGTTTATTTTAAGCAATTGCTAAGTTAACAGAATTTTTTTTCCAGCCCAAAATATTTTATTTATTTATTTATTATTTTTTTAAATTGAAGAACAAATAGCAATGAGACAGTTTCCAGACCAATTAACAGGACAGATTCGATAAATTAATACATTGCAAAATGTTTACGTAATGTTTTGGTGTTGGACAAGGTGCATACATGATATTATACTTATAGACATTATTATAGCAGATGTCTCTAATTAGTGAATGAAGAGAGTGTAGCTATATACTTATCTTATTTTTTATAGCTGAAGTATATCACATATTCAATAACTAATGCTTTCTACCTTGTTATCTCTCTAGTGTTTGTCCACAGTACTAGAAGCCAACATAATATCTTGTCCAACCACTATTACTACAAATCTTGCTTCTCATAGAATTATGTAGAGGTACCTTATATTTATCCCCACTGTACTGTTTATACACACACATCATGACTCTTCCTTTGTGTATCCCCTGTTTTTTCATCTAGACCTGACAAAGATGAGCACACCATTGTCATTAAACCAACTGAGGTACCTAAACTCAGTGACACAATCCAATACAGTCCAGTATTCCACAATAATAGTGAGCTATCTGAAGAAGTTGTTGGCTATAGCCATTTATAGCTCAACTTATTATTATGGCTCCAGGTTATATACCTCATTTTTATACTTTTCTGCTAGATGATTAAGACTGAGATAGAACAAGACCTATATACCAAAAGATGTAGCTTTGATTTCTGATGAGGTCATTGAAGTCCCCTCAGGGTTTATCTTGTAATCCTGTACCTTTGTCTGTGTCATCCATGCAGATGAGTCATGAGCAACGTCATGAAGATGGCCATACTCCCAAAATTGCTATAGAGATTTAATGCAATCCCTATCAAACTGCCTCCAAAAAACTTTCCAGACCTAGAGAAATAATTTCTAAAATTTATTTGGAACCAGAATTGACCTAGAATACCAAAGGCAATCTTGGCCAATAAAGACAAAGCAGGAAGTATCACAATTCCTGACTTGAAATTATACTACAAAGCTACTGTGATAAAATCAACATGGTATTGGCAACAAAATAGACCTGAGGATCAATGGAATAGATTAGAAGACACAGAGGCGTCTACTAACACACTCAGCCATCTGATCTTTGACAAAGGGGCCAAACAAGCTCACTGGAAGAAAGATAGCCGCTTTCACAAATGGTGCTGGAAAAGCTGGCTTTCTACATGCCGAAAACTAAAACTTGACCCAGCTCTATCACCATACACTAAGCCAAAGTCAAAATGGATTAAAGATCTAAACATTAAAACAGAAACACGCAATCACCTGGAAGAGAAAGTAGGAGGAACTCTTGAAGACATAGGGGTAGGTAAAGAGTTCATGAACAAACATATATCTGCATGGGAAACACTTGAAAGAATCAACTGGGATCAACTCTTCTTGAGGGGTTTCTGCACGTCAAAAGAAATTGTAAACAAAATGAAAAGACAATCCACAAATTTTGAAAAACTCCTAATAAGCAATCAGACTAGGTCTGCTGTCTAGAATATATAAACAACTAAGATATAACAGGGCCCTCAAATTTAAAGATCCAATTCAGACAGGGGCATCTGCGATGAATACACACTTCTCAGAGGACAAAATTAAAAAAGCGAATAAATATGTGAACACAATTGCTAATTGCATATGCTGTGTTTTTCTTCTTCCCTGTAATAGTGATCAATATAATCACTATTTAGGAGCTTTATTATTTAGTATATGAATCATTGTCTGTGTGTCAAGGCATTTCATCAATACCATTCATTACCAATAGCTAATGAAAATAGTTCCTTGATGAGTAAACTGATTAATTAAAAATGGTAATGCATAATCAATCAGTAATTTCCAGAAATATTAAATATCATTTGATACATATAATACAATAGATGCAACTGTTGCTTCACATCAAACAAGAAATGCAGGTACTATTTTGCAGGAGATAAATTTAGTTATAACTCAGGTACATGAGTATGTGCCACAGATACCTATTGTTGTTATATCTAGATTTGTTCATTTTTCTCCTACTACTTGTATTTTAAATTATTTTAATCATGTTCAAAATAAAATAATTTATTACTTAATGTGTACTCTGCACTAAAGAGCACTAGTTGTATTTCAAAATTTAGAAACTAGTCATTCTGTTTGTGGTGCGCGATGAGAGGGGAGAAGTAGGTCACAGGTCACAGTAAAGGTTAAGGTAACATGACTATTGGTTCTCACTTTTTAAATGTGTTAATCTAGGCCATTTATTGCAATTTTAACTTAATAGTTAGAGTATTATATTTTTCTATGTAAATCAAGGTCTGTCATATCAATTGAGTCTCTAGAATGTGAATTTAACTTTCATCTATATTGATCTTACATCATCTCTTGCAACATCAGCGGAGTTTGCGGATGTATTTTACTTAGAGATTTAAATATAATTTATTTCTTATTAATCTGCTTTTGTTCTTCTTTAAGTCAATTTTGTAATATTTATTTTCATTTTACCATAATCCTGTGTTATCTGTTTGTTCACTGATTTATATATTGACTGAAAATTGTGAACATATAATATTTTATCTTGTAATTGAATAATTAATTTCACTGTGTAAATGTCATTCACTCATTTACCTCAAATATGAATTTGTTGTAGTGTCCAGTTACCAGAATTAGAAATATTAGGGTTTAGGAAGGAGATAGTTAGGAAAATGGAGTTCTGCTTCAGAATGTCCCCCTTTTATAGCATAAATTTGAGATGGAGTAAGTACATTCATCATGGGAAAGTACATATATATATATATTTTTTTTTTTATATATTTGATTCTTACTCAAATATCTTATTCACTTAGTGACTCCTAAATCTTTCAAAGAAGAAATAAGAAAGAAAACACTTATATTTAATGAATTGAATCTAAGAACTATTTTTTACTAAACGAAAAAAATTGTAATTTTTACAATTCAAAATATTCCTATTAGAATTACATTTAAAAACAGAAAGTCCAGTAAATAAAGTTGAAATTTATATTTATAAAAGCCAATTTCAATGTGATGCCTAATTGCTTCTTTTAATGCCAAATACCCTCTCCATTGGAGTTTGTGGCTTTGTGCTCTCATAATCTGGCAAAATGAGCTAAACAAAAGTTTTGTCATATAGACTTGAACTCAGTCTTGCATAAAATAACCACTTTGAATTATTTTCTTTCCATATCACATTAAATAAAATGTTTAGTACCTTTGATGTATTCAACAACTGCATACAATTTTAGAGTATTTACCTACCCTTCTGTCACTGTACTCAGTATGCAATACAAAATGCCAAGGTACCCATCTCTAAACTAAACCAAAAAAAGGAATAAAAACAAATGATCATTTTGTATCTGTATGTATGTAAAAATGTTTAGGATAGATGCACAGCTACTTTCTCTGAACTCAATGAGAAGAAAGATTTGTACTAATATTGTTTGGACAGGACAACATGTCTGCATCTTGTAGTATGAATAACCACTATTAAGAAAACAATATACAATGTACTGATTATTGAAACTGTCCTACTAAGTGGCTTTGAAACTATTTCATTGCTGTTTGTTTCTCAATAACAATATTTAGAAAGTGCCATAGTAATAATTTCAGAATTCATGAACACATTTATTTTATGAATACACATTTATCTATGTTTATAATTGTATTTCTCAGTATCTTCTTTAATATATTTGTTATTTCTATTCACAAGACAAACTGGTAGTTTAGTTGATGCTAAATACTTTAGTAAATGTAAAAAGTCATTAGTTTTTCTTCAGACATATACATAAATTAATCTGTTACATGAAGAATATTGTAAAATAATCTCAGAAGTGCACCTATTGCTAGATGTGATATAATGTTAAAATAGAATTAATTTCCCAAATATATTTAACATACTTGTTATGACAGGTGTACTACATTAAATGTAGTAAAAACCAATTAAAGCCAAGGAAAAGACAGGTATTTTCAAATATGTTCATAATGACTACCTAATCTCTAGTGAAGTCTTTTGTTCATATCATATTTTTGTCCTCTGATGAAAGAGACTAATGATTTCTCTTCTCCCTATTTTACATTTTTTACTTGAAGTTGAAAATTCATTATGACTGTATCCTTATGACTTTTTATTTTCAATAGAGATCATTATACACCTGAGAAACAATCACATTTCAGAGATGATATATCCAGGTTCTTCTCAACTGGGATTACATTTCATTGTGTTTTTAAATTAATGTCTGTACAATGAGTTCAATTAGCATTCTTAAAAAATATCTTCTGCACAACAAATTGCATTTAAATTGGCTTGTGGGTAGTTTACTCCTGCAAAGTGTAATTTTAAAAAAGCTTTTATCATTGTTTGGTTATGATGAATTTGAAAGTCTGATAAATATTAATCCCTGCATTAGATAAGAAAATAGGAAATGAAAGTTCTCTTTAAGGTGCTGAACTATTTTCAGATTAAATTTCATGTCAGAAGATTGATATAATCATATAAACTACAGTAGAATGCTTTAAGAATAATAAAGAGAAATAATGGTGTCAGGGGAAAACCTCAATCTGTGGAACATTTTACTCAGCAGCAAGCATAATTTTCTCTCTAGCAGTAATTCCTTCAACAAAAAACTCAAACACAGAGTGTTCTCTAAAAAGTACATATTAAAGGTGGATAAAGCAGAAACACAAATTTTCATTCTTTGGATCAAAGCGTCAGAGAATGAAATATTGCTGATTACATGAGAATAAAATTCCTTCTATGCCATGCCTGATTGTAAATTGACATGTAACCAAGGCTGCCTTGCACCAGTGGTCACGTGCCAGACCCCTTTAGGACCTATAAACCATCACAGGAAAAAAAATAAATCAAAAAACTTAGTTCTTCCCATAATCAAATCGTCTTCAGACTTGAGCCCTAAATTTCAGTTTTAATTATAATTGGAAAAATGTTATTTTCTTTCAACCACAAATAGGTATTTGAGCAAATCTGAGGATGACGCTCAGTGACTCTCTTAGAATTAATGGAGGCATCAGCTTAGGGTTGCGGATTTCACTTATAGCTTGAATTTAAGGGAAAACATAGAACCTCTTTCAGCTAAGGTGCAGGTACACGAAATACCAAATAACTAAGAGGCAGAACTCAAAAACCAAATGCAGAAAAAATTGCATATGCACACACATATAGGTATATGACTTAATGCATAATAAAAATATACATATAGCATAGCATAGCATGAGGAAGATTTGTAAGAAACTAAGTATGTTTTGAATTTGACTGAACTTTGTGAGGTCACATACAAAAGGTATAACTGAGGAAATACACAGGTTTATCAGTGGAAATATTGAGTGTCTAAAACGTTTTTTAATGTAGTTAGCACTAGGTCTACAGTGTCTCACTACACAGATCAGACTCGTAATGATCTTTCTGTTCTCAGCCTCCCAAGCATTGGGACTACAGGTGCATGCAACCGTGCCCAGTCTCAATCATTGTCTCAATGCACCCCAGGGCCTTCCAGGATCGAACCCCAGTTCCTGTGCCTGCCTATGCATGCACTTTAATAAGTTGAGCTATTTGGCCTGTTTACAACTCTTGAAATAGTTGTTAAATCTCTGGAAAAAAGTTTCAATGCCCAAACATAAAAATCAGAATTTTAGAGCAACATCTATAATTCAGAAGTCAAAAGATAATAAGATATGCACAAACATAGAAACAATTGTTTTACATATTCATAATAAAAAACCAGTACTTTGAATGCAGTAATATATTTTTTTCAGATGGATGTTAAAATAGAAAGTTCAAAGGGGTCGGGGAGATGGCTCAGTAGAATAAGCATTTCCTCAACTAGAGAAAAGGATTGAATTCAATATGCAGTTCCGCAAAAATTAATAAATAAATAAATAAAAACAAAAATTCAAAATGGGCCTTAAATATCTAAAGTTGAATTACAGCTATTTCATGAATATGCTTAAATAAAACTTGTCAAGTTTTAACACATTTATATTACAGCACTATTATTTTATTCTATATTTTTTGGTATTTTAGGGAAGGGTCTACAGGGTGTTCAGGACCTCACCACTAGACAGGACTCATAGTGATCGGCTTGCTCATAGCACACCACCATGCCCAGTCTCAATTGCTTTCCCAGTACACCCCGGGGAAGGGGCTGGCAGGGCAGGCCTGAGAATCAAACCCTGGGCACCTGCGATTGCTTGAAGTCACTTTAATCCGCTTACAAATTATTTTAAATAAACTTAAAACATATAAAAAGAAAACTTAAGTGGAAAAGTTTTTAAATAATCATATGCATGCTTGTAAAAAAGAAAATACTTTGTTTAATGCAAATATTTAAAAAATTTGCTGTACTTTTACTGTTTTTATATAACTTTCTCACAATTTTTATGTATTGAAAAGTACCAATTAAATTATGTAGCTCTCCCTATTATCAGTTTTAATTATTTCCCATAAAGTGAATAAATATCTCGGGGCCCAAGACATGGCTTAGTGGAATAAGTGCTTCTCTGGCAAGTTCAAGGGCATGAGTTCAATCCCCAGTTCCACAAAAAAAAAAAAAAGTGTGAATAAAAATTATATGATATTATATCCTGCTTCCAAAATTTAAGTATTTGCTTAAATATTTCATATATGAAGTTTGCCCCATAAAATAATATGAATATAGTATATGTATAGTATAAATATAGTATATTTTAAAATATGAATCAAAACTGAAATGAGTTTTAGAGCATTTTGGTAGCTCAATATTCCCTTTGGACTTTTTCTGGACATTAATAAGTAGTTAATTGTGACAGATTATGGCCAACGTGTAACATCCAGCTGAACTGAATCAAGGTGGTTCTGGGTATGGAAGGCTCACATGAGCCTTGTTCCCTATAGACTAAAAGGAGACCTAGAGGGGAAGGTGGTGTGCTGTTGAATATCTTGGAGATGCTTGTCACACTGGTTTTCCCAATAGGAACTCAGCTGTTCTCATGATCAGAAGAGCTCAGGTCCTCCCTGTTGATGAGGATGACTGTGGTTCTATTCAGGGAAGCTTCAATCCTTCCCTGGATTGTCGCTTCCTAGATCCTTCGACCTGCTGGTACAGATCCTTCATCTGCATGGTGCAGTCTCTCTGGCTTCTCCAACTGGCTTTTTGGCCTTCCCAGTGTAGATCCTTGAAGACTTGTGTAAAACGTTATTGTGGCCTCTAGGTCTACAGCTGGATTCAAAGAAGATATTTCCATGAAACTCAGGACCTTGTAAACCTTGTAAACCTTGACTAGAATGTGTCAATAGATTTGAAATTTCTACAACTCTTTGAATGAGACTAACAGGATGAAAGAATTGTCCTCTCAGAAAGCAATAATTATTGGGATTGTACTAATTATAATGGTGAATAACTAACACTAGCATAAACAAATATATAAAAGCATACACACATATATGATGCTGTTTCAAATATTTGTACACACACCAAGCTTTAAATGTTGCAACTTAATGCCAAAGAAATTGTCTTCACAGGTGAAGCCTTTGTGGTTGATCACATCAAATGACTAGTGTTCTGATAGAGAGACTCCAGAGAGCTAGTTGGTCCTTTCCAACCTATCAGGACACAATTAGAAGATGCTGCCAATGAACCTGAAAGTCCACATCAAAACCAACTCTTCTGACTCGCTGATTTCCTATCTTTCATCTATTAGGACTGTATGAGATAGTTTTCTGTTGTTTAAAAGTCACCCAGTTTATGATATTTTGCTATTATAGCAAAGACCTCTGATATACAAGGTGTAAATTTCACAAAAGGCATATTTAGATACAGGTTCTAACATTATTCATTCACTTGGAAGGATTTTTTTCTTTCTTTTTTCTTCTTTTGCTGGCTCAGGCTGCCTTACAGGTCGGTCTGGTGTGGCACGTAGAGTAGGACTCGAACTGCCATCTTCCGTGCCTGACTGAGTTTGCCCAAACAAGTGCTTTAAACAACTGAGCTAACTGGCAAGGCCCCTCATTTGGAAAGCCATATAAACATAAATAAGCTACGTACTTAAAATATTAATTCCTTTAAAGTTTCTTATATAAAAATGATATAGTAAATATTACTAAAGACAATGTTCTAGAGAATTAAGTTATGTGGACTAAACATGAAAAGATGTTTGTTTTCATTTTTAAATATATAAAAATAGCCACTGACTATGAGGAAAAAACTTATAACCTTGACTAACTAATATTAACATTAAAAAATATTTTAAAAGAAAATATTTTTGAGTAGAAATTTTAAGCCACATTGAGGAATGATGCCCAAAACCCATAAAAGCAGTTCCATATTTATAAATAATACATTAAGTAACTTATACCTAAAATGAAATAAGCCTACATAAAAATGGACAAAATAGGTAAAAAGATACTTCTCAAAGGTGCATATCTGTTGGGAGATCAAATGATAAATATATAAAATATTTCTTTATACTTACCAGTATTGTTTCATAAGGGAAACAGAATTGAACAACCACTGAAATTTGAAAAAATTCATCACATTAAATTAATCATTTAAAAATACTTCAAAATGAAGCAGTTGGAGGTCAGATAAGAAAATGTCAATGCTTATACATCGCTGACTGGGATGTAAGTTTTGCCAACCTTGGAGCATTTTTTTTTTTATATTAAGTGAGTACATCTTACGAGGTACGATATTCAGATATTCCATTTTCTGGTATCATCAGAAGAAACACAGACTCATGTACTTGGGTGCAAGTATTCCTAGTAGCACTTTGCATCATACATTTTTATGTGTGGTCATTACAGCTAATGATTTCTGCTTTCCTGACTAAGGCATATGTCTTTGGTAAATGTATAGCAATCCATATTTTATATACCATTACATTGAAATAATTCGTTTATTAATATTATCTCACTGTCACATCCAAAAATATCTAGATAATTCAAGTCCTGAACCTAACCCATAATTATAAACTTAAAATTATTGCCTGTTTTTTTCTTTATTATAAAAGACTCAGGCAAAATTTTATTTCAAAAATTGTAGATAAATCATGCCTGAAAACTTATCTGAATTGTATGTTCCTAGTAAATATTATGAAAGTAGCAATAAACACTGTAATGAGAACAGTCTAAAATTATTTAAATAATCCTCTGTAATGAATGGGAATGGTAACCTGATTATAAGCATTAAAACTTAGAAAGGTGAGGAGAGAGCATGCCTTGATTATGTTTTGCAGTATAGGACAGATAAAGGGATTTGGTAAATGCAATAAAGCCTCCTAATGAATTGACTTTAAGCTAACAGAAAGTAAATTATCCTTGTTAAGCTTGACATAATCAGGTTAGCCTTTGAAGAAGGATCTGGAAACCAGAGATTCTTTTATCACCAAACTTGAAGAAGCAATGCCTCCTTAATTTCTGCAGCTTTGAAGAGGTGAGTTCTGCAGACAGTCCTATGAGGCTGAAACTTGAAAGAGGACTCAGAACCTCAGGTGAGGCCTCATGCCCGCCTGACACCTGCTTACAGCTGGAGTGCCGCAGCGAAGAGCCCAGACTGTGAACAACTGAGGACTAACAGACGTGCTCACTCCATGTCCAGGACTCCTGCGGTGATCTGTGATGTGGATATGAAAAGCACTACAACAACTGTATTAATTAAAATAATTTTGTTAAACTTTCTAAGTAATATTTCAGAAACATTTCTTATTTTTAGTTATATATAACTTTAAGTTTTATATATGCCTTTAAGTTTTTCTCTTCTTTATTTTCTCTATCATAAGACCAAGTCCTATAGATTAAAATTAGAATCTGCATTAGAAGTAGTTGACGATCGTGCTGCTGTGCCTGCCACAGTTCCAAGAGCTCACAAACCTCTGTGCTTCTATTGGTCGCAGTGGACTTCGTTTTGCTTTGTTCTTTGGCAGCATGGTGATCTCCAAATGGACATCTAGGCATGTAAAATGGGAAAACAACACGCTTCACTGTTAGTTGTGGAGCTATTTGTAACTTACTTCACGTAATTCATTGTTTTCTTAACCTAATAAAAGTCTAATTTCAATTTTTATTTAAAAAATAATCAATTGCTATGATTATGTGCAAATCATCTCATAAGGTCATTTGAAGAAAACACGGTTTCTGCATAAGCCAAGCTCTCTGCTTGAAAGATCAGCTTTTTATGCAGTTTCTGTCTCAGTACTTTCAAAGGTAATTTTATCTTTTCTGTAACAATGCTGGAACTAGGAAAGGTGGATTTTTTTTTTTTTTTTTCGGAACTGGGGATTGAACTGAGGCCCTTGCACTTGCCAGGGAAGCTCTTAGTCTACCTAGCCATCTCCCTGGCCTGGAAAGGTGGATTTAAAAAAAAGTTATTAGTTACTAAATGATTTTATCTTCTAGACAAGTGATGAATTAAAGGCAAACATGTCTTATGTACAATATAATATTTAATAAATATTTTATGGAAAATGTTTGGAATGGCTTAAATGATTTGATTAAATGCTATATAGTTTTCTTATTAAAATGATACTTTGTTTGATGTGCTTGTCTCTTTCTTTTCATATCTGAGTTGTAATAAATGGAGAATGATGCATAACTTTATCTTGGACTTTCTTAGTTCAATAAAAACAATTTGTATTTTAATTCTAAAAAAAGAGTGCATAGAATTAACATTTTACTTCTTTTCATACTCTTTTTCTATTGTTTGTAGCAAAATCAAACATAAAGAAAAAAATACAAGCTAACATCTAAATTTTTTGTTTTGGTTCATAACATTTGCAAGAAATAATTGAGCATTTTATTGGTATTTGTGAGCACTTGATTTCAGCCAAAAGATTTAATGTTTTATGTAAATTTACAGTGAGTCATATTACAAGTGTAAACATAGTTGGTGCTCTTCATAAATTCAAAATGGCATAGTGGAATTTCCCCCAATTACATACGAATTATAGACTAATATTTCCCATTGCATTATACTAAACATGTATCATATAAATAAATCACAAACTTAAGTTAATATTAATATGTGACTTCAAATTATGAGGTGTTTTGAATAGACAATGTCAAATTACGAAAGATTAGTGAAGATACACATATTATTACATATTCTACCAAGATATCATAACAGTATACCAAAAATAAATGCTACATGCATTTAAAATTCAGTTAGATTAGGTCATTCAGATTTTATTAAACTGCCCATAATAAAGAGTAACTAAGATGTGAGAAGAGTGATTTGCTGGTTAATATCTTGTGACTGCTGTGAATCGTTAGATTAAGTGAAGCCCACTCCTCTGCTGACCACAGCTGGAGCAAGGAAATGACTCCTGATTCTTCCAAATCTCAAGCACATGTTTCTCTTTGGCAGCTTTTAAGCTTCAGTGCTGCTTTCAAAGCTTCTGGGAAATGTAATTTGAAGGCAGACATTCTCTGTGTATCTGGGGAGATGACAGGCAGGACGAAGGGTGCTGTTTACCAGCCAACACGCCAGAAATGTCCATTCTTTAATTATTTATCTTAAATTATTCAGTGTCTTACCTCATTTTATGATAGAAACTTTGAGGACTAAAGTTGACTTCTGGAGCTGTTATCTCAGTGGTGGGATGCTTACCTACTATTTACAAAGACCTGTGTTCAGTCCCCAGAATTTCACACACAAAATATTAATCTTATCATTTGAATTAATCTTACATTCATATCCTCTTTTTGATATTCATTTCAATGATTCATTATGAGGATTAATATTTTAGTCCTTGTTTTTGATATGATTATAAATTCACAAAACATTATTTTTTTTATGAATTTAGTACAGTGTCTTGCCACACAGATCAGACTCATGGTGAATGGTGATCCTTTTCATTTTTCAGATTCGAGAGCGGGCCACCACACCCAGTCTCAATTGTCATCTCAGCTGGCATGCAGGCCCAGGATTGAAGCCCCGACCCCTGCGTCTGCCTAAGCAGGCACTTAAATCCTCTGAGCTATCTGGCCGGCCCAAAACATTATTTTCTAAAGTACCCAAAGTCCAACCTGGCTCTACAAGATTATCAAATATCCTGATGTGGCAGTTTATGTGACATCTCACAAATTAATGTCTAAAATGTGTTTTACACTTAACAACCCAAAGTGGTCCCTGATCATTGCCTTTAACCTCTTTTCTGAACATATCTTCTTGAACCCACATGCTATGTAATGTAGTCAGCACACTGCCATATCACATATCACCTAAGCCACCAATTTCTGAAAGTGAATGGTGATTCTATTATTAATTAGACTGAGACAACAATGAATGAGCATCAGTTTTCTTTTTCTGTCTGTGCTTAGCATGTACTCTGGTCTATTAGAGAAAACTCTCCCGTTTGCTTTGTCATCAATAATATTCCACTGGCTTATACTAAAACCAGCATAGCAAATCATTTACTTTTGTAGGGTATATGTACCATACTGAAATCTACACGTTTTTCTGTATTCTAGGGAAGGGTCTACAGTGTGTTCAGGGTCTCATTACTAGATCAGATACATAGTGATTCACCTGTTTATAGCTTCTCAAGCTGGGATTACAGTCACAAGCTATCACGCCCAGTCTTGAACTCCTGGCCCCTGCACCTACTTACAGGCATTTCAATCCACTGAGCTATTTGGCCAGACCCTGAAATCTACATTTCTACTGTGAAGAAAATCTTAAGCATTTTTCCAAAATGACTGCACTATTTTACACTGCAAAGAGCAATAAAAGAGCAAATTGATCTAAATCATCATTGATTCTTGTTATGATCTGGCATTTTAATTTTGAGACTAAAAAAATTAGTGAATTTTGAACTCACCAATGTCTATGGATTTTCAAAATAAATGCTTTATATATCCAGAGGAGTTTATATTCTGAAGAAATTAATAGACATTGAGAAATAGAGAAACAAAAACAGGCATTGCAGTACATATTTATAATCCCAGAACTCTGGATGCTGAGGAGAAAATCACTGCTAGTTCATGGCCAGTTGGGGTGGTATAGTAATTTCAAAGCAAGCCTGTACTGCATAGTGAGACACTGTCCCAAGGGAAAAAAAAGTTGAAGATCACATATAAAACCACTGATGAAGGTAAAATCTTGTCCCAATCAAGTGAAAAAGCTAGAAATATATGTCACATTGCAATATTTAGAGACTTCTGGAAAAAAGAAATTGTCAAAGATATAAACTAAAATATGATCTTGGCAGTACTGCTAAAATGAACTAATTTCAGTTGCCTCAGTTGGCTTATATTTGTTTTTGCTGAAAGATAGAGCCGAATGTTAATTGCATTTAATGTACTAAAAGGCAAGTGGACAGGTTTTACAATTGAAAAATCCAATAAAAATCTAATGATACTTGCATATTCTTTCTTGCCATCTGGGATTCTCTTTGTCTCAGGGCTCGTGACAGGGCCTGAGCTGCACAGCAGAGGGAGACTAGCTATCCCATCGTAAGTGAAAAGGTCTTATGGAGCATTATTTTTTACCACATCATTTACATGAAAGAGTTTTTATTATCATGCAATATTAAAAATCATATTTCATCAGTTATGGTGTTATTTCTATTAACTGCTTTATATTATGACTTATTCAATAAATAATTCATCAATTATAACTTTCAGTAGCTGAAAAAATCTACACACACACACACACACACACACACACACACACACACACACATATATATATATATGAAATACCAATGAAATTTAAACTCAGTTTTACACACAATAAAGATGAAATGCTAATTTTTATTATTTAAGTAAAAACTTCCTAAAAACAATGATTTTTCTGTTGCCAAGAGAAAGGTTCATACTGTTGTAGACAAAAATACTTCTACTTCATTTATTAGCATTTTGAATTTCACTATGTAACCTTGATTAAGAGAGGAGAAAGAAAAGAGGGAAGGAATTGTCATTTCTGACCTTGTATTAAAATATTCACTTTAATGTCAACTGCAATTTGAAAATAAGAGATTGTATTTTCTATGATACATAATCTTGATGTCAGCGCACATGTAGAACATCAGGATATGCCTGTTTTCTTACACAAAATAGGAAAGTAAATTATAACTGTTCATAAAATACATTAATATTCCTTTTTATCTATTGCTTAATAAATAAAGCTATAATATATGTTGTAGATAAAAACATAGGTAAGTATATGTTAAATTAAGTTTTCTCTTTTCTCTGAAATGAATACAAAAGAGTCACAGTTTTTAT
>PVKA01031584.1:6625-26239 GCA_004027165.1 Ctenomys sociabilis | reverse complement strand
GGAGAGTCACATGAAGAGAAAACTTTCTCTCAGGCTCTCACAGAGAGCAATCTGGTCAAGCATTGGCCGTGACTCATCCACATGGATGACACAGACAAAGGAACTACAGAATAATGTACAGGACTACAAGATAAACCCTGAGAAGACTTCACTGACCACATAGGAAATATAAAGTTCATGTGTTGGTATATAAGTTTTGGTCTACCTAGGTCTTAACCATCTAGCAGAAAAGTATAAAAATGAAGTATACATCGTGAGCCCATAATATTAAGCTGAGCTGTAAATGGATATGGTCGACAATTTCTTTGAATAACTCCCTATGGTTGCAGAATGCTGGACTGTATTGTATTGTGGTGTTGAGTTCAAGCACCTAAGGTAGTTGAATGTCAGTGGAGTGCCCACTTTTGACAGGTGTAGACAAAGGAAGGGTTGTACAAAGAAAAAATCATGATGTGTGAGTATAGACAGTAAAGTTGGGATAGATAACGCTGTGCTTCTACATAATTCTAGGGATAGGCAAGATCTGCACTTATGGTGGTTGGACAGGATATTATGTTGGCTTTTAGTGCTATGGTCATCCACTAGGTAAATAATTATTGAATTTTTGATATAATTTCAGCTATACAAAAACCTGTAAATATAATATCATGTATGCACCTTGTACAATACCAAAACGTTATGAAAACAGTTTGCTATGTATTAATTCTTCGACTCTGTACGGTGTAGGTGTTTTGAAACTGTCTGATTGACATTTGTATTTTAATAAAATTAAAATAAATGGAAAAAATAATAAATAAATAAATAAATAAAAAGTACCCAACACTAAGGACAAAACAGAGAACTGCCAGAGCCTGCCTGTCCTACAGTTCATAACTCTCTGCTGCTGTGGCACGTGGTCCCCATAAGCCTCAGTCTCATTGTTTCCACGTAGGTTACCTTGAATTTATGTCTCTTGTGTAATCACCAAATTGTCCCGATTTCTTTATAGATGAGGAAATGAAAGCTTGGCTAAGTGACTTCCCAAGTTATGCCCAGGGCAGGCCTTTCAGGAAAGTTCTGTACCCATTGCTTTTGGAAGACTTTTTATATGTTTCTCAAAGGTCTATAATTTTAAATCTTATGAATAAATCAATGAAAACAGACAAAATTAAGCTCAGTGACTGGAAGAATTCAGCACTCAAGTCCAGATTGGACTATACACAAGAGTTACTATCCAAAGTCAAAAATTGTGTTACCCTGCAAAGAAGGCTCCAAGCAAAATTGACAATGGTGTGGAAAATTCAGAAACTTGAGCTAACAGGAGAAAAGTGGAGTACCTGCTAGCACAGTTGCTTGTAGCAAACATAGGGCACAACTCTAATGGATTTTGTTGAAAGAAACATGTTTGTTTCACAGAATTTTGGGAAAGTCTTGAAAAGTAACCAGCTATACTGCAGGGGGTGGGGATTTCCCCAAACCACACTGAAGGAGTGGACATTGCTGTTGCCAAGCAGTGGACATGCAGCTTAAACCTCTACAGTTACTCCTGCCAGAGGCAGACGACTACTACCATCATAAATCTTCACCCACACTGTGAGAGTGAGTTCCTAGTGGTTCTGTTTTCTTACCCCTGATTCTAGAGTCACGTGTTCAGACATGTGTGCCTAATTGGTGGTGCTAGTTAGCAGCTGGGAAAGTGGGAAACTATAATGGCTGGAAGGTGCTCCTTCCAAGGAGATCTCAGAAAGCAGGTAGACTTAATTGTGAAAAAAAACTGGCCCCAGTGAATACTCAGGGCACACACAGGCACACCTGCATCAAAGTAGAGATCACATTTGTGGCTTAGCAAGCATGCTGGCATCCCTGAGTTTAGGACTGGAAGACAGGTAGGTTTGGTAAACTTGTCCATAAAATGAAGGGTTAAAATTTACATAGTAAAGGATTTAAAACTACAAGCATAACCAGGAACACTTAAGAAGCTGAGTAAATTTCATTTTAGAAGTATACCTTTCCAGACAGTAGAGCAACAGACCTGGGAGAGAGTGGAGCCTGCGCAGGTGGGTATCAATTAGGTGGTGGTTCTCTCACAAGTAGCAGTACTGCGTGAGCACTATTCGGTACTAGGAACACTGCTGCTGGAATTTGAGGGCATGATAATGAAGGGCATAATCCCTGCCCTAGAGATAGTGACAACAGAAGAAGAGCAAATGACAATCCATGACCGTAAGTCCTGAAGCTGGAAAGACACAATGAGTAACAGGAAAGAGACAGAGGAGCCCACCCCAACTTGAAGAACAGCACCTAACTGCATGGAGCAGACAAAGCACAAGGTTGGTCGGGAAAAACTTCCCTCACAGCCAACTAAAGGTTTTCCAGGCAAATAGGGAAATATTATCATCCAAACAATAGTGACTGAGATCAGTGTTCCAAGTGAGAAGAGGGCTAAGTTTCCAGCTCTGAGAAATGACACTTGGAGACAGTCGAGAAAAGAATCCACAAAATACATTAAGAATGTTCATTCAGCAACACACAGATGAGAAATTAATATGATCCACATATAAAGATGACATGATAATATATACATACAGATACACATACATATGCATGACTTCCTAAATACAATTAACCCAAAAAAGTATATATACATCAAGAAAAAAATAGCACAGTGTTGCCCTTCCTCACATGGGGGATCCTAAAGCATGCTCTATGCTGCAGAACACCCAGCACCTTACCAAACTTCAGAGAAAGAAATTGAAAACTCCGTGCAGCAATTTCAATCACAAAACAGCAATTCGCTGTGCTAATAAATGCCTGAAACCTCATGGCCACCACATTAAGAGTCTCTTGTAGTTACAGATGCCGAGCAAAATTTGCATTAATTTCATGATGTCTCAATACATTTAGCATTAAAATATTTACACAAGTTTTTCTTTTCTGAAGTGTGCGTACATTTTTTATGGACTCTATGTGTAGATATATGTATGTATGTATACAAGCTTGGGGTGTGTGTGTGTGTCTGTGTGTGTGTGTGTGTGTGAGTGTGCATGCTTATAAGATGTGTGTGTGCATATTCTGGAGATCAAACCTGAGGCCTGACACATGCTAAGTATGTACTCTACCATTGAACAATAATCACAACTTATGTTTTATAGACATACTATTTATCTTTTTTTTTTTTGTACTGTGTAACAGTTTGGGAGTATAGCCATTTTCACAATGCTAGTGGATCCTATCCTGGAGCAAGGAATGTCTTTCCATTTCCTGAAATCCCAATCAATCTCTTAGGAGGGTTATCATTTTCGTTGCATAGATCTACCGATCTTTTATTTCTTTTTAAGATTAATTTCGAAGTATTTCATTTTTTGGATATTATTGTAAAGAGTGTTGTTTCTCTAATTTCTCTCTCTTTCAGTGAGTTTGTTGTTTGTGTAGAGGAATGCTATTGATTTGGGGTTATTAACATTGTATACTGCTATGCTACTGAATTTATTTATTAAATATAAAAGTCTTTTGATGGAGTTTATGGGGTCTTCCATATACCGTATCATGTCATTTATGAATAATGACAATTCAACTTCTTCCTTTCCAATTCTTGTTCTTTTTGTTCTCAATTTTGTCCAATGGCACTATCTAATGTTTCCAGAACTATATTGGATATAAGTTGTAATAGTGGACATTTTTGTCTTGTACCTGATGTTAAAGTAAAAGCTATCAGTTTTCTCCATTTAGATGATGTCGGTGGACTGGGAAGATAGCTTGGTGGGCTAAGCACCTACCTGGCAATTGCAAGGACTCAGCTTCTGTTCCCAGTGCCCATGCTATGCCAACCCCATGCCAAGCTGGCCACTGAATGCAGGTGTGGTGGTACATACCTCTAATTCCAGTACTGGGGAGGCTGAGACCGGAGGATCACCATAAGTCTGAGCTGTGTAGCAAGACCCTGTACCAATTAATTAATTAATTAATCAATTAAAAGAAAAAGAATAGTGTTACCTATTGATTTGTCATAGGTGTTTTTTTTCAAATTAAGAAATAGGCCATCTATTCCCATTTTCTGTAGAGTTTCTATCATGAATGAGTATTGGGTTTTGTCAAAAGCTTCTTCTGCATCTAATGATATGATCATGTGGGTTTTGCTTTTGCCTTCATTGATATAGTACATGTATAGATCTGCATACATTGATCCATCTCTGAATTCCTGGATGAATCCTACTTGGTCATGGTTTATAATCTTCCTGATGATTTCCTGCATGCTATTTACTCACATTTTATTGAATATGTTGGTGTCTACGTTCATGAGGGAGATTTGTCTATACTTCTCTTTTTTGATTAGGTCTTTCTCTCCTTTTGTTATCAATGTAATACTTGCCTCCAGATATGTTAGGTAGAAATTGCTTCCTTTTCAGTTTCATGGAAGAGTTTGAGGAGTAAACTCTTTAGGGATTAAATATTCTCTAAATTTCTTGTATATCTCAGCTGTGAATCCATTAGGACATGGACTTTTCTTTGTTGGTAAGTTTTTTTACTACATTTTCAATTTCATTGACTGATATTGGGTTATTCAGAATTTTTATATCTTCTTGATTTAGTTTTAGTAGTTCATACATATCTGGGAATCTGTTCATTTCCTTTGTGTTTTCCATCTTGTGAGAGTAAAGATTTTTGAAGTAGGTGTTGATCTTCTGAACTCCATAGGAACTGCAGTAACTTCAACTTTTTCATTCCTTATTGCTGGAATTTGAGTTTTTTCTTTCCTTTTTTTATGAGGTTGGCTAGGAGCTTATCAATTTTATCTAATCTTTCAAAAAAAACTTTTTGATTCATTAATTCTTTTTATCTTTTTCTTTGTCTCAGTTGCATTAATTGTTCCTCTGATTTTTATAATTTCCTCCTTTTTTTTGGCTTTGGGCTTAACCTGCTCTTCTTTTCCTAGAACTTTGAGATCCAGCATTGCAGAATTTATTTGTTTTTCATGGCCCCTGTTCAAGGATGACACACAAATTCATGAAGCGTTCCACATTTAAAAACAAAGAAAAAGAATTCATTTGTTCTTGTTATGTTTTCCTAAGTGAGAGTTCACTGCTATATACTTCCTTCTAGAACTGTTTGCATTATGTCCCACAAATTTTATAAATTGTGTTTCAATTTTCATTAAATTGTAGGTATTATTTAATTTCTTATTTAATTTCATCTGTCACCCATTGTTTGTCATGGAGCATGCTAATTAATTTCCATGTGTTTACAGGATTTTTGAAGTCTTTTTTGTCATTAATTTCCAGTCTCATTGCACTGTGATCAGATAATATGCATGGCATAATTTCAATTCTCTTGAGCTTACTGAAGTATGCTCTATGGACTAGTATGTGGACTATTCTAGAGAATATCCCATGTGCTGCTGGAAAGACTATGTATTCAGATGTTGTTGGGTACAGCACTGGAAATGTCTATCAAGTTTTGGTTCAGTTCTGCTACTTCTTTGTTAATTTTTCGTGTAGTTGATCTTTCTCTTTGAGCAAATGCGGTGTTAAGATCCCCCATTAAGACTGTATTATTGGTTATTTGATTTTTCGTGTCCCTTAAAATTTGTCTTATTATAGTTGGGTGCTCCATATTTGGCTCCATCTATACATATTTATGATTGTTATCTCTTCCTCTTGAAGTTTTCCCCTAACAAGTATCTACTGGCATTCTTTACCACATTTGGCCATTCTCAGCTTGAAGTTCTCATTGTCTGTGAACAATATACCTGCCTTTTTTTTTTAATGAGTTCCTGACACAGGGAGTATTATTTTCTATCCTGTGACTTTCAGCCTATGAATTTCCTTTTGAGTTAAATGTTTTTCTTGTATACAGTATATTGTTGGATTTTGTAAACTCTGCCAGTTTATTTTAATTAGTGAATTGAGGCCCTTTTCATTGGTGATTATAATTGATATGCACTAGCTTATCTATGTCATGTTATTTTTCTGATGCTGGATCCCTACTTTTCTTGTGTTTAATTGCTTGCCCTATTTGGTGGTTTCTTTTTGTTGTTGTTCATAGAATTGTGATCATTTTGATCTCTTTCTAGAATATCTTTCAGTATTCCTTATAGGGATAGCTCGATGTCCATGAATTTTTTTAATTGTTCTTTGTCATGGAAGTATTTTACTTCTCTATTAATTTTGAAAGAGAGTTTTACAATGTATATCAATCTGGTTTAGAAGGTTTTCTTTTTCAGAATTTAAAATACTTCACTCTAAGCTATTCTTTACTTGATTTGTGCTGGAAATCTTTTGTGATTCTGATAGACTTTCCACTAAATGTGACCTATTTCTTTTATCTAACAGCTTTTAATATGTTGTCCTTGTGCTAAATTTCTATGATCTTGATTATTATATGTCTGGGTATAGATTTATTTTGGTTGATGGTATTTGGAGTTCTATATGCTTCACTAATATATATGTCAGATTCTTTCCCCATGCTTGGGAAGTTTTCTGCTATTACTTCTGCAAAAAGTCATTTTATGTCATTTGCATTGACTCCTTCTTTTTCATTGACGCCTCCTATTCTTATGTTGTTCATCTTTGCATCATATTGTTGGTTCTGAATCATGCTTCCTTGTTACTTTTAAAAGATCTTTCCTTTTCTGATCACTAGCTGTACTGATGTCTTCAAGGTCTGAAAATGTATCTTCATTCAAATGGTTTTGCCAGCTTTTAATGTAATTTTTAATTTCCTGGATACATCTTTCAATCTGTTTTATGTATTCTGTTTCTTTCCTATGTTGTTTATTTAAAATTTCCACCATTTTTGTGCTCCTCTATTTTTTATCAATGTCTTCATTTTTTTAAATTATTTATTTATTTATTTATTTATTTATTTATTTATTTATTTATTTGGTATAGGGTCTTGCTATGCAGCTTGGACTCATAGTGATCCTCCTCTCTTGGCCTCCCCAGCACTGGAGTTACAGGTGTGCCACTGTGGCCAGTTTCAGTGGCCAGCACAGCATGGGCCTGCACGGCATGGGGCTGCACATCACACAGTAGCTGGGATCAAACCTGGATTCTTGTGCTTGACAGGCAAAAATTAGACCTCCAAACTATCTTTCCAGCCCTCAATACCTTTTTTAGCTATGCACAGCAATTCTTTAATTATGGTTATTCTTTTTTTGTACCTTAGGGAAGGCTCTACAGAATGTAAAGGGTCTCACTACTAGATCAGATTCAGATTCGTAGTTATCCACCTGTTTACAGCCTCCCAAGAGCTAGAATTATAGGCATGCACCACCACACCCAATCTCAATCACCATTCAATGCATCCCAGAACCACAGGCCCAGAGATTGAATCCCCAGCCCCTGTGCCTGCTTGCAGGCACTTTAATGTGCTGGGCTATTTGGCCATCCCTTGGTTATCTTTTTGTTTTATCTGAGACATTATTTTTTAATCTTATTTCCTCCATATTCATCAGGAATTATTTCATTACTTCAGTTGTAATCATCTCAGAGATTTTAGGTGTGTGATTTCCAATTTCTTCTATGCTGATGGACTTGCTTGGGTAGCTGGAGGCCCGATTATTATTATTTTGATTTACACGTTAATCCTCATGAAATTTTGATAAAAAAGTAGCCATATCACCACTAACAAGCCAACTTTAGGAACAGTCTAGTCTTCAGGGATATCTTCTGTGTGTTGGAGATTCTTGGTTTGTGTCTGTCCCAAGATCCTGCCTTCTCAATTAATTGAGGGTCGGATGTGGGTTTCCGTTCAGTACTGTCCTTTACCTTTAAATATAGGGCTTTGGTGGGGTTATTACCTCAGTTCTTCCTACTCTTGTTATAGAAGGGAGAACAAGTGGTCAAAACAGCTATGATATCCTAGCTCCAGTGGCACAATTAGCAATAATAACAACATCATCAAAATTTAGAAGTTGACTAATTTTTCCAACTATTAGTTTTGTACTTTAGACCATAGAAGCAAATTATATAGTTATATAACAAAACAAATGGGAGTTTTCGTGCAAAGTGTTTCTCCTTGTTAGAGTGACTTTATCCTGAATTCCTCTGGCCACTCCAGTTGCCAGGCTGCAGGTGCTTTGCTTCATGTAGTGTGATAGGCCAGGCACTGGATTCCTCTGGCCAAGCCAGTTCCCCAGAGCTCTGAGCGCCTCCGCCAGAAAATAATTTAGTTAAGATAGCCTTTTTGGTTTGAGTTTAACTAAAAGTTATAGAAATGGGTAGGCATGATGGTTACACATCACTGTAGATTTGTTTAGTGCTATTGAGCTGAAAACTAGCTAACAAGTATTTAAAATGATTCATTTTCTGCTATGCATATTTTACCACAATTAGAAAAACAAATAATTCTGAATAATAAAAATGATCTTTAGCCAAAAGAAGTAAGTGCAAGACAGGGAGCAGTATAATCCTTGACTTATAATTATACTACAAAGCTACTGTAATAAAATCAGCATGAAACTGGCAAAAAAAAAAAAAAAAGACACAAGAATTGATGCAACAAGTTAGAAGATACAGAAACAACTTCAGACTGACCCAGCTACCTTATCTTAAATAAACACACCCCCTTGAAGAAAGATAGGTTCTTCAATAAATGATGCTGGGAAAAGGGGATTTCCACATGTCAAAGATTAAAATTTGACCTGTACCTTTCATCATGCAATAAACTCAAATTGAAATGGAACAAAGATGTAAATATTAAAACACATACACTAAATCTACTAGAAGACAGAATACAAAGAACTCTTGAAGATCACGGATGAAGGCAAATATTTCATGAACAAAATATCAATTGTGAAAGCAATAGCACAAAGAATTAACAACTGCATTTTCATCTTATTAAAAAGCTTTCATGCAGCATGAAAAATCACCAAGTGAAGAAACAGTCCACAGTGTGGAAAAAAAAAATTGCTAGCTACACTTCAGACAAAGGACTTTTATCTACATAAATAAAGATCACACACAAACACACACACGCACACACACAAATCAAATATCTGAAGTTTAAAGACCCAATCTAGAAATTAGCAACTGAGATAAAACTATCTCAGATGAAAAAGTAGAAACACCAAATGAACACATGAAAAATGGTAAACATCATGTGTCATTTGAGAGATAAAAATAAAATATAGTATATACAAAATTATTAGAATAGGTACACAGTTACTTTCTCTTAGTTTAATGAAAAGAAAGGTTTGTACTAATATTGTTTAGATTAGATATCATGTCTGCATCTTGTCCTCTGAATAGTTATTATGAAGACAACAATATGCAATGTATTAATTATTGTAACTGTCCTACTAACCTGTTTTAAAATTATTTCATTACTATTTTATCTTTTTTTCTCATTGAAATCAATAAAAATTTAAAATAAAAGAAAATTAAAACAATGTTTTAATTCTATCTCACTCCAGAAATAATAACTATTACCAAGAAATCAACTAATAACAAATGCTGGAGATGCTGTGGGGAAAAAGGAACCCTTCTCCTTGGTGAGAATATAAACTCACCAACACAGAAATCCACGTGCCCCCCCCCACATTGCACCTGAATATAGATCTACTGGGGTAAGAAAAAATAGTGCATGAAAGGGCACTCCTCATTGTGCATGTAATAGGGAGAGAAGTGCATGGATACCATCAATGTTCACCCCAGTAATGATAATGCCATTATACAATGTAAAACTTGGGGTATAGAGAGAAATAGACTTAGGACAAGTCTCCAAAGATGAGAGATAAAGAGGTCAATGAGGACCCAGGAGATAAGAGAACCTCCTCTGTGACATCCTATAACTTGGTTGAGTCCCTGATATTCTGATCAAATGGATTGTGGAACCACAGATGAAAGTTGATTCAGTGATATAGTGTGCATAAGGAGGGTCACCTGGAGAGAAAATTCTCCCCAGCTTTCATAGAAAGCAACTTGGTCAGGCAATGGCCATCTGTCATCCAGATGGCTGACAATGACAGAAGTTCTGAAAGGTGCTATGCATTTTAACAAAGTAAATCCTGATGAAAGTTAACTGACCTTGACAGATATCAAAAGATTAAATTATACAGGCCTCACTTTAACTGGCTCCTAAACATCCAGTAGAAAAGTATAGCCATCAGAAAGAAAACTGTCTACAAAAGTCCTCCAAACACACTTCTCCAACTTCACTTGAATGCCTATCACCTGCCACTACAAAACAAAAAAGGAGGAGATGTAGGGCATGGCTGAAGCTGAAAATTGATGACTTGTGAGAAGCAAGGCAAAGCTAATCTGAGAACAAAATTCGTATGAGGCAAGCTATGTGATTAAGCTGTTTCAGTCCAGAGAACACCAGGCCCAAGACAACCCAAGCCATCTATTGCTAGGCAAAGCTCTGTCACATGAAACTAACTTTGTCAAAGGCATAAATAAAGACTCCTACAGTGGTTGAGCAATTCCTTTTCTCCTATACGGGGGGGGGGGGGTTCTTCCTGACCTCAGTTTTTGCCTCTTATCTTAATCTTCCCAATCCTCCTTCTGTCCTCCCTCCAGGGAACATCAAGAGTGATGTGGCAATCATATACAGATATACATTCTCTTTGATCAGTGTGATCATCATGTACCAATAAACTTAATTTATTAAAAAATAATGATTTTGAATGAGGAATAAACAATATCTATTGTTTAAACATATACACACGCACACCAGTGGAGAAGACTAAAGGCACTATAACAAAAATCACAAATGTATAGCCACATCGTCTTTGACAAAGGTGCTAAGAATATGAACTGGAGAAAGAACAGTCCCCTTGGTAAATGACTTGGGAAAAACTGGAACTCCACATGCAGAAATTGATTCATCCTTTACCAAATAGAAAATCATCTCAAGGGCTGGCCAGATAGTTCAGCTGACTAAAGCACCTACTTAGACAGAGTGTAGTGGCTGGGGTTCAATCCCAGCATGCTGTGCTGGCCCTACCCCCAGGGTGCACTCAGATGGGATTGAGACTGGGAGTGGTGATGCATGCCTGTAATCCCAGCACTTGGGGGGCTGAAAACAGGAGAATCCCTATGAGTCCAATATGTGTAGTGAGACCCTGTAGAGCCTGTACTAAAATACAAACACAAAAAAAGAAAACCATCTCAAATCGGTCAATGATGTAAATGTAATATCACACACTATTAAGCAATCAGAAGAAAACTCAGGGGTAATACTGTAGAGCACTACAGTGACCAAGGACAACATCCCAACAACACAGACAACAAAAGCAATAGTAGAAAATGGGATCACATGAAAAGCTTTTGCATGGCAAAGGAAAAAGAGTAGAACGATATTCAACAGAACAGGAGCAAATATTTGTGAAGTATAAATCTGACATGAGTTAATATCCAATATATATAAGGACCTCAAGCAAATCAGTAACCTGAAACTAATGACCCAACTTAAAAGTGGGAAATGAGGCTATGGACAGAGCATTTGCTTAACATATGAGCAACCCTGGGTTCAAGCCCTAGCACCACACATACAAAAAGTTAACTTTTCTTTAAAAGGTCAACAAGTGGATCCAGCAAGATAGCTCAGCAGGCTAAGTGCCTGCTTAGGCAAGCACAGGGCCAGGGCTCAATCCCCAGCACCACATGCTGTGCCAGCCCCATCCGTGGGCATGCTGAGCTGGCCACGGAAACCAGGGTTGATGGTACATGCCTGTAATCCCAGCACTGGGGAGATTGAAAACAGGAGCACCACTATGAGTTCAAGCTGCATGGTGAGACCCTGTACCAAATGCATACATACATACATATATAAAATTTTTAAAAAGGTCAATGAGTGACTACACTAATGAGGATAGCACCCCATGATCCAATCACCTTACAAACACCTAAGTTTTATAAGAACACCAAGAGCTAAACCATGACACTGGAGAAAAGGAACCACTGGATCTCCACACTGCAAAACCATCTGAGCTCTAGAGAGAAGAGTCTCCATGGAATACTGAGGTGGTAGCCACATGCAGTGGGAAAGGAATAAGTGAGAGCCCACAGTCAACACAAAGACAAAGGCTCAAGAAGCTCAGACATGAACAGAGAGAGGAGGGGAAGGAGCTAAAGTGAAGTGGGCACTTGAAAGAAGATGTTAGTAAAGACTTACATGCTGAAGGAAAATCTAACTTGGAGAGAAAGGGAAGAGTCATGGCAGACCCAGGACATTTAAGGAAGTGCAGGCCCCAGGACAGCAGACACACCTCTGCCCAGATGGGGACTAGAATGCTCACGCAGCAAAACTAAGTGCTCCTCCTCTGTAAAATACCTACTTTATTCATATATAATTCACACGCCATAAAATTCACACTTGGAAGTGCACAATTTTGGGCCAGCAAGATAGCTCAGTGGACTAAGTGCCTGTTTTGGCAAGCTCAGGGAGCAGGGATTTGTTCCCTGGCCCGGCATGCCACTCCATCCCTGCCCCTGGGTGCATTGAGCCAGCAAACAAGTCCTGGCCTGTGGCATACGCCTTGTAATCTCAGCACTGAGAAGACTGAAAACAGGAGAATCACTACAAGTCTGAGCTGTGTAATGAGACTCTGTACTAAATTCATACAATGAAAAAAATAAAGTACACAAGTTGGTGATTTTACACTGTTGTACAACCAGAGCACTGTCTTCACCCCAAATAGAAATTGCATGTCAATTCAAAATAACTAATTCCTCCTTCCTTTGCAACCTAGCAATCACTGAGCTACTTACTCTTCCCATGGACTTGTCTATCCTTGAAATTTCATCGAAGGGGTTAATACCATATAGGGCCTTTTTGTGACTAACTTTTTAAACTTCTTATATTGTTTTCCAACACAAGACAGTAAAGTACCAGGTCCAGGAGAAGAGTGGATCACAGCAGAGGTAAATACCATGGTTAAAAGCAGTAGATACATGCATAGGGTCTTAAACTTCATCTGAACAGAAGGAAATTTTATTTCAAGAGAAGAAAGTAAAAGGAATATGAAGGAAGAGTCTTTTTTATCCTTTTAAACTACTTCCTCAGCACTGAACCAACTACAAAGCCTCGTCTTTACAGAAGCAGCCATGCTGGCTTTCAGTATCTGATGTTCTCCCACATATTCCTCATAGCCAACAGGGTCTCGCTGCAGGACACCAAAGGGACACTTCAGGAAATTGATTCAGTACCACTACTGACCACAGTTATTTTCCTTTTTCAATAACCCTTATAGTAAACAACATTTTTTTACAGTGTAACTACGGAGTGGATGATGCTGTTAGGAGCAGTCTCTGTTCAAGTCCTTCCTGTTCATGAGAAGAGTTCGTTTCTGAGCTGGGTGCAGTGGCGCACACCTGAAATACCAACTACACAGAGGCTAAGTTGGGAGAGTTAGCAGTAAGAGTCCAACCTGAGTAACTATGCAGGGCCCTGTCTCAACATAAAACATTAAGTTGGCAAGGGATATACTTCAGCAGCAGCATGCTTGAGCAGCATAATATGAAGTTCTGGGTTTAATCTCCAATGCACAAAGTAAAAAATGGAGAAGGAGGAGGAAGAGGAAGACAATTTTGGATGATTATCAAATATCTACCCTTCTTACCTTGCAGACCCACAAGAATTGTTTTCTTAGAAAAATAAATAAAAACACCATAATGGAGGAGGAAGGAGTAAAGTACTATAAATATAAAATTATATTTGCATAAAAATATGTATTCTTAAATCTATTCCCTTTTTATATAGCCTTCATTGTTTGTTACATATGTATATATGTGTGTGTCAAGGTGTTATGTATTTATACACATATATATTATGTATAGTTCGTTATATATATGTCACTGAATCTTAAACAAAACTTCTAAAGGAAGCTACATAAACGTTTTAACAGGCATTAATATAGCACCTTCATGCCCCAGATTCTATCCCAGGAATGTTAACTTTTAAATATCACCAGCCTTTTTCACCCAGACTCTTCACCATGTAAAATTACTGTTTGTATAAGCCTTCATAAGCTTTCATCACCCTCTGACTTGCAAAGAAAAAAAGGTTATACCTGCTGTTTCACTTGTATTTCAGTTCCAGATAGCACAGGGAACTGGAGAGTTGCATCGCTGCTAATCAGATAGGTTTTGATTCAGATTTTCCAGCAGGCTTTAGCAGAACAAGCTACATAAGTATGTGCCAAAGGGGGTGAGGCTCGGTTAGTAGATGTTTTTTGAATTCTGAGCACACACAAGCATGTCACACAGCTCTTGACTTAGCACAGACAAATGCCAAAGCTAATAAAGTGGTCTCTGTTGGATTTCAAAGGCAACAAGACTGGCACCTCAAATACAACACAAAGCCATTGTACCCAGCCATTGAGATAGCGTGCAGGAAAAGCAATTTTCAACCAGGAACGTGGCCTCTTCTCTAATTACTGTCTGGAAATTCAAACCTTCTACTGTGGGGAAAAATATTAAATATACATTAAATATACAATATTACATTATTTGTGACTTCAGGGAGACAGGGAGGTTAAAAAAAAAACTCAAGGCTAACAGTCAGCAGTGTTTAACATAACTTAATAAAATAGTGACATGCTTTGATATAGCTCTTGGTACATTTTTTTGTTAAATGGGAATTTTTCCATTTTCTGAGGGATGTGAATTGTAAGGGAGAAAGGGATGTAAGATTTGGGGTTGAAAGGAGGAGCAGAAGCAAGAGCCAAAGACAGGAATACAAGGAGTTAGAAGCATCAGAATCTGAAGTCTCATAGCATTAGCAACTGGATGCTTCCTCCAAATCAGATGCTTTCAATACCTGGTTTTCAACCTGCATCTATTCATGATGCAGGAATTTCTTAATTTCAAAGTAATTGCACTTTTCACAGTGGTCCAGTGTTGTAATGATTTTGCAGCCAAAGTAACTGGGTAATGTCTTACTCTGTGCTGTCATTTAGTTCTTAAATGCCACATGGGTTTCTCATTGGCCTTATCCCTTTGGTTTCTCAGCCTTAGTTTTCATGGTCTAGGCTAGTTGATTGTAATTTTTGCTACTCATAATATGTTTTTCTTTATAGAGAAATAAATTGAACTTCATATTCTAAGTTTAAATCTCATACATAATAATACTGTATCTTTTCCTCTTTACTTTTTCTTTTAACAACACAATGTATTGTTCTTTGAGCTCATCAAATGCACCCTTCCTCAATAGCGAGGATAACAACAGGCAAGTTGAAATATAGCAAGAGCATACATAGAGAGACCGGCTAAAGACAGCACAGCTGACTCTGCCATCCTCCTCCACCAAGCCCGCGCCCGACCTGCCCCAGAGACCTCCTGAGACAGCGAGGCCCACACCAGCAGCCTACTCGATCCCACCCACGCCACCCAGCCAGAGACCAGCCTGAGACAGTGGCTGACTCCAGCGACCTCCTGGATCCCAACCCAAGCTCTCCCAGCGAGTGGGAATTTGCAGGACTCACCAGGCTTCCCAGATCAGTGAGAGTGTGGTGAGTCTGACGGAGAGCCATTTCCTTCTTCCCACTGGCGCTACCCAGATCCCTGCCCCCAAGCCCTCCAAGCCAGTGACAAGCTAGAAACCTCAGGACCCACTCACCAACACCTCCCCGGATCCTCTGTCCTAAAGCCCGCTGAACAAGTGGGAATTTCTCCAACTCCCTGGGCATCAAAGTTCAGTGAGTATAGAACTCCAGGCCTGCCGTGCCCAAGAGACATTTCCCAGGGATTTCCTGCCCCCCCCCACCTCCTGTGACCCGATGATAGCTCCAGGCACACCGTGCCAGAGAAACACTTAAAGGTGATTACTGGTCCCACCCCACAGCCCCAGACCCAGTGCAGGTCGGCCTGGAGTGAGAACTCCAAGCCTGCCACACAGAAGGGACATTTCTCAGCAATCCGCGGTCCCACACCACAGACCGAAACCCAGCACAGCCAGGCCTGTGAGTGAGGGCTCCAGGCCCATTGCACCAGAGGGACCTTTCCCAGCCTTCTTAGGTTACGGCCTGTAGACCCGGACCTAGCACAGGCTGGCCAACCTACTACAGCCTACTCAGTGAATAAGATCATCCACTATTCTTTTGTGATCCCAGAAGACCTACCAAAGCCCAGGCCCCCTAACCTAGAGAGTAACCTGCCTAATACAGGTGGGCTGACCCCAGCAATTTTCCAGATCCTCGCCCCAAAGCCAGGTAAGATGGGAAATTTTCATTACTTGCTCTGCATCCGAGTTATGTTCATGCTTACCTGAACAGGGAATCAACAGAGGAGAACCAAAGGAGCTGCAGCAAAAAAGGAACTGAACACAACAGCTAGACCCAGGATAGGCATACCTGGAAAATCTCAAACTTAATAGACTGGCACCCAAATCTCATAACAAGCTAAGATTATAGCTGCACCAAAGCTCTACACCAAAGGTCAAAGATCAGTGCTGTACAAAATGACAAAGACAAGGGAAAAAAACGCAATCCCAGACCTTGAGTCCACCAGCAGAGGACACTAGCTCAGCTGAAATGAATGAATAATAGATACACCAGCAAAGGAACAACAGCAGAAAGCATAGAGGAAATAAAACAAGAAGTAATGCCTCAAATTAAAAAAGAAATATCTGAATACATGGTATCTGAAATAAAGAATGAATTCCAGAAACATTGGGTGGAAAAACAACGCTCACACAGAACAAGCGCAGAGAGCACTATTCCAGCTCACACATATGAATTAACAGCATCGGAAGCAAAGAAACAACAGAAAGATCATGAGGAACTCAAAGCAGAATTAAGTTCTGAAATCAAAAAAGAACTCTTTCAAAAAAAAGAATTCTTTGAAATCTTAACATCTGAAATACAGAAACAAGCCCAGAAATATACAGAGGAAACCCAGCGTGGAAGAAACACAGTAGAAAAAGAATTAATAACTACCTCTAAAGAAGACATGGATAAAAAAAAATGAGGAGATCAGAAATATCATGGATTCCTTGAATGAAAAATACAGAAAAGAAATAGAACACATGAAACACAGTCAAAGAGATACAGAAAAACTAAAAATATCAATCACGAGTCTACAAAACCATCTGAGTGAAAGCAAAGTCAGAGTTTCATATCTTGAAGATCGTTGTTGCAGCTAGTGAAAAGGTGATAAAGGATCTCTTAAAAACGAGAATGCAGGAAAAAATAATCCATCACCTGCAAGATAACACCAGGATGAACAATGTGAGAATAATTGGTATCAACGAGAATGAAGGAGTCAACACAAATGACATAAAAAGAATTTGGGGAGAAATAATCGCAGAAAGCTTCCCACATATGAGGAAATAATCCAACATTCAGGTCACCGAAACATACAGAACACCAAATAACCTCAACAGAAGTAGAAACACACTGAGGCATATAATAGTTAAGATCCCAGAAATTCAACACAAAAATAACATACTGAAAGCTGCTGGAGAGAAGAAGGAGCTCACATTCAAAGGAAAACCAATAAGAATTACAGCCGACTTCTCTACACAAACAATGAAGGCAAGGAGAGCATGGAGCAGAGTTCTTCAAGTCCTACACAAAAACAAATTCCAGCCCAGACTATTATACCCTGAAAAACTCTCTTTCAAGTTTGATGGAGAACTGAAATACTTCCACGACAAAGAACAACTAAAGAATTTCATAATGACAAAGCCATCCCTTCAGAGGCTGCTGAAAGATGTTCTAGAGAGAGACCACAATGACCAGAACTCCATGAATGAGAATGGAAGGAACCCACTAAACAGGACAGACAATTAAACACAGGTTACAAAGGAGTAAACAACAGCAGGTAAATATCATGACAAACATAAGTCAGCACATTTCAATCATAAGAATCAATGTAAATGGACTCAATTCTCCAAATAAGAGAAATAGACTGGCACAGTGGATTAGGAAACAAAATCCAACAGTATGCTGTATGCATGAACACACTTAACTCAGAAGGACATTCATAAGCTCAAAGTCAAAGGATGGAAAAAAATACTACATGCCCCAGCACCTCAGAAAAAGGCAGGAGTAGCAACTCTGTTCTCAGACAGTCTCAACTTCAAACCAAGAATGATTAAACGACATAAAGAAGGCCACTATATATTGGTCAGGGGAAAAATTCAAGAGCAAGAAGTAACACGCATAAATATCTATGCACCAAACACCAGAACACCCACCTATGTAAGACAAATCTTAAGGGACATGAAAAACTGAATGTCTAAGAACACAATCCTAACAGGAGACCTTAACACACCCTTATCTCAAAAAGATAGGTCAGCCAGACAATAAATTAGCAAGGAAATAGCAGAACTGAGCCAAAGCTTGGAACAAATGGACCTGGTGGACATATACAGAGTGTTCCACCCAACCACAGCTGAATACACATTTTTTTCAGCTGCACATGGGTCATTTTCCAAAATTGACCACATACTAGTCCAGAGATCATGGCTAAGTATATGCAAGAAAGTAGAAATTATCCCTTGCATACTATCTGACCACAATGCAATGAAAATGGAAATAAATGACAAAAGAAACCAGAAAACCCACTAAACGCATGGAAACTAAACAACACCCTACTCAGCAATCAATGGGTCACAGAAGAAATTCAACAAGAAATTCAACAATATCTACAATTCAATGAAAATTCAACTACAACTTACGGAATTTATGGGATGCGATGAAAGCAGTTCTTAGAGGGAAAATCATAGCTATGAACTCACACATTAGGAAAACAGAAAGGGAACAAATTAGCACCCTAATGTTGCACCTCCGACAACTAAAAAAAGAAGAGCAAACAAAACCCAGAGAACAAAGACGGGAAGAAATCATAAAGATTAGAGCAGAAATTAATTTAATTGACATGAAAAAAACAGTTCAAAGAATCCAAAAATCAAAAAGTTGGTTCTTTGAAAAACTAAATAAAGTTGATAAGCCTCTTGCCAACCTCATCAAAAAGAGGCAAAAGAAAATTCAAGGACAAGCGATAAGGAATGAAAAGGGTGAAATCACCACAGACCCAGTGGAAATTCAGAAGATTATCAATAGTTATATGTAGAACCTTTACACTCACAGAATAGAAGACACAGAAGAAATGGACAGATTCCACGAAACGTACAAATTACCAAAACTGAATCAAGAAGATATTACAACTCTCAATAAGCCGATAACAGCCAACGAAATATGAAACGTAATAAAAAGCCTACTGACAAAGAAAAGTCCAGGTCCTGATGGATTCACAGCTAAATTTTACAAGAAATTTATAGAAGATATAATTCCCGCACTCCACAAACTCTTCAATGAAGTTGAAAAGGAAAAAGTCCTCCCAAAATCATTTCTGGAGGTAAGTGAAATACTGATTCCAAAACCAGGGAAAGACACAACCAAAAAGGAGAACTACAGGCCAATCTCCCTCATGAACATAGATGCAAAAATACTCAACAAAATCCTGGCAAATAGAATACAGCAAATCATCAAGAAGATCATACACCAAGACCAGGTAGGATTCATCCCAGGGATGCAAGGATGGTTCAATATTCGAAAATCTATAAATGTAATACACTATATTAATAGACTGAAATCTAAAAACCACATGATCATCTCAATTGATGCAGAGAAAGCCTTTGACAAAGTCCAACACTCATTCATGTTCAAGGTCCTACAGAAAATTGGAA
>PVKA01031583.1:7354-26242 GCA_004027165.1 Ctenomys sociabilis | reverse complement strand
TAAATAAGCTGAGATTCAAAAAGAAATATGACTTGTTAAAGACCATACAAATAAGTGGGTGCTAAAAACCAGGATCAGAACACAGTCTTATACATGCTTAGATTACACAGTCAAATAGTCAATAGAATCAGAATAGTAAGTAAGTTTTGTACTTGACGCATCACGTTTAGGGGTTTATCCATTCCCTTTTTGAGACTCAAAAACTCACATTAAGCTTTGTGGAGCACTAAAAAATATGTGTTATAGATTTTATGTGTATATGCAAAGGTTTTATGAATTAGAACATAAAATAGTTATTAGAAAAACCAACAAAAGATTAATTACAGGAGGATATAAGGATAATGTAAAAATTATATTTAATTTTAAATTTTATTTTTTTTTGTTTCAAAGATATTAAAAAAGCAATAAGATGTTTTAGAATTTAAAAAAAGTTAAAAAATTAACAATGGTTATTATATTGCATATTGTTATCATCAAAGTAGTTACTCAGATTATCAGATATAAGTGTGTAAGATTGATCAAACAACTAACTGTTCCTTTCAATGACCTAGTACAAATTAGTACAATTATCTTGGCTGATATTTTTTCCTGCTTTTCTTCTTTTCTATATTCCAGTTCTTCTTTCTTTTGAACAGTTTCTTTCACTTTCATAATATCTATTAT
Organism: Ctenomys sociabilis; assembly: GCA_004027165.1. NCBI lineage: Eukaryota > Metazoa > Chordata > Mammalia > Rodentia > Ctenomyidae > Ctenomys > Ctenomys sociabilis. The sequence goes on along the minus strand of PVKA01031583.1, from coordinate 25,579 downwards.
ACTTTTTGTATTTTATTTACTTTTTTTTTTTCTTACACTAGGGAGACAAATCAATGTTTACCCATGCAGACTTGATTTACTTCATTTATGAGTATGGTCTCAAGTCACATCCATTTGCCTATGAAAGTGTTGAGCTCATCTTTGTTTATATCTGAGTAGCACTCCACTGCATAAAAAAAATCACATTTTTTAATCCACTCTTTGGTCAATGGACATTTGGATTGTTTCCAAGATTTAGCTAGTACAAATTATTGCATGTATATCACTGTATTATTACATTTTTCATTGTTCTGGGAAGCTACCCAGAAAGGGATTAGCTAGGTTGAATGGCACATCCAATCCTAGTTCTGAAGAATCTCCAAACTGATTTCAATGGTGGTTGTACCAATCTACAATGCCACCAACAGTGGAGAATGGTTTCTTTGTTCCTACAGCCCCACCAGCCTTATTGTTGGTTGTCCTTTTGGTGATAGCCATCTTTCTGGAGTTAAAAGAAATCTCAGTAGCCTTTCTGAGGTTAAATGGAATCTCAGTGATTCTTTAAATTTGTGTTTCTCAACTGATCAATGATGTTGAACAGTTTTTCATGTGTTTATTTGTCATTTATATTTCATCTGAGAAGTCTTTATTCATCTTCAGAAACCCATTGTTGGATTGCATCTTTGAATTTTGGGGGTCTGATTTTTAAAATTTTTTTATGTGTTCTAGATATAAGGCCTTTGTATGAGGGGTAGTTGGTGAAATATTTTCCCCCCATTTGTGGGCTTTCTTTTCACTTATTGGTGATTTCTTTTGATGTGCAAAAACTTTTCAGTAAGATGAGATCCTAGTTGTTGATTGTTTAAAGTATTTGCCTGTCTAGTTTGGTTTTTCTTTTTATGATATATTGAAGGAGTAGGATAACAATTACCAATATGGGATAGGATAGGATTGGAAAATTCTTTGTAAGAAAGTATAATTTGGAAGCACATTTGTTTAATGAAATAATAGAAATTAATCAAACATATTATTAAGGCAAGAAAAATGACTGGAGAAAAAGAGAAATAAGATATTTTTAAAATCATTATTAGGGATGGCCAAATAACCCAGTGGATTAAATCATCTGCAAGTAGGCGCAGGGACCAGGGGTTTGATTGCTAGGTCTGCCATTCAGGCCCCACCCTTGGGGCATGCTGAGATAGCAATTGGGACTGGGCATGGTGGCACACACCTGTAATCCTAGCTCTTGGGAGGCTGTAAACCGGTGGATCACTGAGCTGATCTAGTAGTGTAGACCTTCCCTAAAATACAAAAAAAAAAAAAGTCAAAAAAATTCATTAGAAAAATTTCTGAGTGATATTAGAATTCTGTTGTTTTGCATTTATTCCTTGGAACCACACTTTGCCTTATTCTACCTTGAAGTTCTAAGCTTAGCAAAGCCTTTTTAAGGGAAAGGGGACTTGATAAGGACATGCTGTCAAGAGAGCCCTGCCTTTACACTACCTTCTCTTTTCTTTCTCTTTGAACTAATATTTTATTAAATTCATGCAGAGAACACCTTGATAATCACTTAAAATGAAGAAATAAGGAACAAAGAGTTTATATTCTATTCCAGATCTCAAGGGTTAAGTACCTATGCTGAGCTGAGCTATGGTTGAATCCAGGACAGCTTCACTCTGAAGTTTGTGATTTTCAGCACTCCTGTTATAGCTCAGTAGTGTACTGTTCCTCATTCCTCTCAAAACTCCTTCAACGGCCTTTCCTCTAGAAGAAGTGCTTTTATTTTAGCTTGAATATGATTTGAAAGTTTTTTTGTTTTTGTTTTTTTTTTTTTTAGAAAAAGACTAAGAGTCAAATATCCCTGTCTCCCCTGTGACTGTTTCTTGTGTGGTTTTGGGCACCCCTCCATTAACACCTGTTCTTTAACCTCTCATCTGGCTTCCTTGTCTTTAGCTTCTATCTTGTTATCTGTTTCTGAAACTAACCTTGCTGACTAGCTAGAAACCTTCAGGGACTTGTCTGCTAGCTCAAATGCTTCTTGACTGTCCTCCAGCTTTCCATGGCCCTCTGTAGTCAAGCTCTAACTTGGCTAGCTTTCCCCTTCTTCCTCATTACAGAAACTTGTATTTACTTATAAAGAGGTGGCACAGCTTCCTCATATAGTGACCTTCCCTTCTATGCCAAGTCTCTTTATCTCTAACCTTGTGGATCCCCTGCCCCATTATCCCTCTGCCAAGTTTTAATGATTTCTGAATTTTACCTACTTTTAAAAGCTCTTCTTAAGTTTGTCCTTCTCTATGATTCTTCACTATTTCAATTCATAGAAACTTTAAATGAAATTAATTCACAAAACATGTATTGAGCCTAAATTCCTAAGGCCTTATTGTCTAAAAATGACAGGGCCGGCCAAATAATTCAGGGGATTAAAATACCTGCAAGCAGGTTCAGAGGCTGGGGGTTCCATCCCGGCCTGTCGTGCCAGCCCCACACCCAGGGTATGCTGAGATAGCAATGGAGACTGGGCATGGTGGTGGGCACCTGTAGTCACAGCACTTGGGAGGCTCTAAACAGGATAATCACTACAAGTCCAAGATAGTAGTGAGACCCTGAACACCCTGAAGACTGTTCCCTAAAATATGGAGAAAAAAACCTTGACTTTTCATATTGTTTTTGCTCTTAAAGGTTTTTCATGTGTGCTCATGTAGGCTTGGTTTTATTCTGATAAGACATTTTAGGTCATTGTGGGCATAGTAATTATATCAGTTTTAGCAGTTTCTATACATAATGCTTTATGCATAGTAACTCCTCAGTAAATAATTACTGACTGATTATTTTCCACTTAACATGTAATTTAACATGGAAAAAGATATAACCTCATTCGTTGTACTTTTTAAAATTTTCTAGATACCTATAAAACAACATGATCCTCCTTATATATTTAAATTTTATTTTTTAAAATTTATTTATTTGGTACAGGGTCTTGCTACACAGCTCAGACTATTTCTTAATTCACAGGATTTTCTGGCTGGTGCATAACTTCTTTTTCATGCTCTTAATGTTTTATACTTCTTATGTATATTATTAATTGCCAATGCAATGTATTATTATCAATACAATTTAATAATACATCAAATTAAAAGTGCAAACTTGTTCTTATATCCTAACCTTATTTCCACTCCATATATATGTATCTACTTTTAATGGTTTGGCATGTATCATTTCAGACATTTTGTTATACATAGAGAGATATATAAAATGTAAACATAGGGCTGGGGAAATACCTTGGTGGTCTAAGTGCCTGTCTGGCAAGCGCAAGGAACCAAGTTCAGTCCCCAGTACTGCATGCTGTGCCAGCCCTCTGCTGAGCCAGTCACTTAAACCAGGCATGGTTGTGCATACCTGTAATCCTAGTGCTGGGGAGACTGAGACAGGAGGATAACTATAAGTCTGAGCTGCGTATTTATTTAAAAAATGATTTTATTTAAAAAATAAAAAAATATTTTATTTAAAAAATAAAATTTAAACATATAAGGAGGATCATGTTGTTTTATAGCTAGAAAACTTTTATTTGATAATTTTGGTCTATTTTTCTCTCTATAGTTCTGTTCCCTTTTTCCCTCCCTTCCCCTCCCTGCCTCCCGCCCCTCCCTCCCTCTCAGTCTCTTTCTCTTTCTTTTTTCTCTCTCCTCTCTCTGTCTCTGTCTCTGTGTCTCTGTCTCTCTCTCTCTCTCTCTCTCTCTCTCTCTCTCTCTCTCTCTATCTCTCTCTCTCTCTATCTCTCTAGCTGTCTTTTTCCCCATGGTACTAGGGATTAAATTCAGGGCATTTGCACTGAGCCATATCAGCCCTTTTTTTCTTTTGACACACGAGTTACCTAAGTTGCTGAATTGCTCAAATTTGTGATCTACCTCTTCAGGCTCTTAGTGAGCAGAGATTACAGGTGTGTACCACCATGTTCAGCCCTGTCTATAATATTTAACAATACAGTATTGAAGTATATGTCTGTCTCCCATATTGAATTTGAACTAAGTGATTTTTTTTCTTCTTAATATCTTTTTACACACTATTCATCTTCAACTTTTTAACTATAATACATTCTTTGTGCAAAGCGAATGCATGCAGCAAAAGTAACCCTATGTATCAAAGTATGGTTTCATGTAACAGGCCATCTAAGTGTTTTGTAAAGTTTTGCATATAGATAGAAAGTGACAATAGGAAGGTTTTAACTTTTGTGCAAATAGCATACTATGTGATTTTAAAGAAGTTCTGGTGAGAATTTCTTAATTCTCTTTGAATATTCCTCATATCATTAAAGCTGCTTTATGAATTTAAATACTAAGCAGTCCATAAGGAAAGATTTATAGAGTTAGTATAATGCTTAATTAACATATTTAAGAATCTGTAGCCATTCTTGCAAAGTTTCCTAATTAGAAAGTACACATTTTTTTTTTTTTTGGTGGAACTGGGGATTGAACTCAGGCCCTTGTGCTTGCCAGGCAAGCACTTATTCCACTGAGCCATCTCCCCAACCCCTAGAAAGTACACATTTTTGCATACCTTCCTTCAATCATTTGTGGGACAAAAATAATTTTATTTTACATTTGTAATTTTTAAAAAATATTATAAATACTCCTGTAGTCCTTACAGTAGTTATGGTAAGCTTTGTAGGTGTGTGTGTGTGTGTGTGTGTGTGTGAGAGAGAGAGAGAGAGAGAGAGAGAGAGAGAGAGAGAGAGAGTGTGTAGACATCTCCATTTTATACCTTACTGAAAGTAACATGGTTTCTAAGTAAGTGATAGTGCTTGGGTTAGAACTCAATACTTCTACCTTCAAGCCTGATATTTTTATAGGAAATACCATAGTAAAAATAACCCCTCCACTCACTAAAGCTGACTGGGATAGGTAGTTGCATTTTATGCTGGTTGGGTCAATCTGAGACAGATTATCTGGCAGTTAGAAGAGATCTATGGTTTCTGTGAGAGGTCATGTCTGCTTCTGTATGTGCTGTGTGGGGATTCAGTTTATTCCTGAATTCTTTCATGCTTTTGAGCTATTCTTCATTGATAAGCTCTTTTTTGTTTCTTAAAGAATAATTTTTATTTTTAAGGGACATAGTAATTTTACATATTTATAGGGTACAGTGTGATATTTCAATACATTTAGACAGTGTATAAGTGCTCAGATTAGGAAAACTGGGATATTTATTGCCTCAGCCCTTTATGATTTCTTCATGTTAAAAACATTCAAGATCTGATAAACTCTTTAAGCAGGCTATAAAATGCCATTCATGGAAACTGACCCTCTTTTTTTTTTTTTAAAGTTTTACATTAGTTTATTATTTTTTCTCATTATTTTATTGAGAAACAAATAGCAATGAGACAGTTTCAAATCAAATTAGCAGGACAGTTTCAATAATTAATACATTGTATATTGCTTTCTTAGCAGTTATTTTTTGTACAATATTTGCAAACACTATTAGAACAAATCCCTCTATTCATTGAACTAAAAGAATGTAGTTGTATATATATCTTAACTATTTTGCATATACAGATAAAAAATGGTCATTCATTTGTATCCCTTTTTTGTTTAGTTTTGCCAATTAAATATTGTAGGTGTGTGAATTCAGGAAAATATTCCAAAATAGTCCAGTGTCCATAGTAATATTGGGTTTTCCGTATGTCTGGCAATGTCAGAAGCTGTTGACTTGAGTCTTTTACAGCTCAGCATAATAATGTGGCTTTACTTCTTATACTTTGTTTTTATATTTTTCTGCTGGATGGTTAAGACCAAGAAAAAACAAGACCTATGTAACAAGAAGTATAGCTTTTGTATGTGATTAAGGTCAGTCAAATTGCCTCAGGATTTATCCTGAGACCCTGTACCGCAGTTTGTAGATCCTTTGTGTCAGTCATGTGCAAGAGTCATGGCTATTGCTTGACCAATTTGCTCTCTGTGAAAGCCTGACAAAACGTTTTCTCTCCATGTGACTCTCCTTAGGGACACTCTACATCATCGATCACTTTCCTCTTTGGCTCCATAATCTCCCTGATCAAAAATTTGGCACTCAACTGAGTTGCATGTACAGGTTCTCCTATGTCCTGAGTCTTAATTGACCTTGAAAGGCTAGGGCCAAAATGTTGGCTGTCCTTGCAGCCCCTCTTTTTCTCTAATATTAGGTCTGCAAACTTAGGTTGCAAACACTCCAGAAGAGAAGCTTATTGTTATTACTATACAACCTAGGCTGTTGAGCTTAACCTCACTATCTGTCTGAGTATCAAACATTTTAGGCTTAATGTAGAACAGGTATTTTTCATCAAGTATTGATATGATAAACCTTAAGTCCCTACAAAATATAACATAAAAAATTAAAAAAATAAAATATATTTAAAAATATGAATAAACAATTATATATGCTTACACATAAGTTTCAAAATCTAACCATATATAGCATTGTAGCAGGGCAGTCCTGCAACACTCCTTTTCCTGTCTCCTGCTTTCATTCACCACCCCTCTCATTTTTAAACAAACATCTACCCAATAGACAGCTTGGCAGCAACCGGCATGTCATGACAAGCAGCACATATTCAGAAGACCAAAATGACAGGCACTCCCAGCTTGAATCTACTATTACAAACTGACATCTTCAGTGCAGTTGCTTAGTTCACGTGTATCAGCATATATAGTTAGTCAGGGTAAGAATCCTTCCAATTAACTGCTGAATTTGAAAATCTTCTGAAGATTCTGAGGATCATTGCCTTACCCATCTTGTACATATAACTATATGGCTTTGCCTCTATTATGCTTCCTAGCTCTTCTCCTTGCTCTCTCTTCATTGTCTAGTCTTCAAGTTCTTGCTTTCCTTTTAATTGTGTTTTACCTTTATATTTGTAATTCTTCTTTTGAGTTATTATTCTATGGAGACTATACAATATTTACACATGCGTGTCTGGTTTATTTCACTTATGAGTATATCTTCAAGTGGCATCCACTTACATATGAAGGCTTCAAGTTAATCATTCTTTATAACTGAGTAATACTCCATTGTATAGAAATACCAGATCTTTTTCATTCATTCCTCAGGTGATGGGCATCTTGGTTATTTCTAAGATTTGGCTATCACAAATTGTGCTGCTATAAACATAGGTACACATATAGCACTATGATATGATGCTTCCTGATCCTCTGGAAAAATTTCCAGTAGGGAGATAGCTGGTTTGAATGGGATTTCCAGTCCTAATTTTGAAACTGACCCTCTTTATACTGGGCCTAGGCCCAAGCTGGGGTTAGAACCAGTCCAGAGCATGGAACACAGGGGACTTTGAAAGTGTTCTGTGGGATGCCAGTATTACTGCTGAGACATCTAACAAAGAATTTAATAAATCTTTTAATTGCATACATTGATTAGCTATCACAATGTACCTAATGAAAGGGAGGAAGTGTTTGTTTCATTTACTTCAGTGAAGGTCCATATTGAATAAGCAAAGGAGATGGAAGTAGAATTTGAGCTTTCTGTTGACAAAGTTCCTAAACTGCAAACACTTTAAAAATGCACAAACCTTTTACCTATCAGTGGTCAGATGGATATGCTGTTCATGACTGGGTGGTGCTTTCCATGCAGTTGTTGGAAAATTAATTTGTATATTTATTTGCTTGTTCTTTGTGAATCCCCTAGGAAGAATACACTCAAAGCAAATTCAGTGAGCTACAGATTCAAAAGAAATGATAGGACAAGCTTGGCCAAGTTAAAACCCATAGGTGAAATGAGATGTGTAAGTTAAAACCACTGGAAAAATAAATGCCATTGTTTCATAGAACATTTGTAAAGGTAAATGACTGGCACCTTAGTCCAAAGGTCAGGATTTTCAACAACTTGAAGCAGAAAACTTACACTTACTAAATGTCTTCACTAGAGGTTTTTGTATTGGTGTGTGACTAAAATCTTTTGTGTCTTCTCTTTTCCTCATGGCAATAAAGTTGAAATTTAACAGTCTTTCAGAATGAAATTTCTCAAAGAAGTTGTTACCACAGGTTTTAACTTTTCATCACCTAAATGTGTAACAGAATGAAAACTTGGGGGTGGGGAAAAGAGATTTGAGGGCATGTTGTAGTGTGTATTAAGTAGCAGTATAAATCAGAGGTGTGGTAATGGGGATTTCCTATGACAGAAGTGTTAAAAGGTGTTCCTCTACTTTCCATCAATTACTTCTGTAAGAAAGTGTTGGCCTTTCTGATACCTTGAAGAGGTATTTGCCACTTACCTGACATCCTGAGTTTCCTTCAAGTTGCAGTGAATAGTTTGCTAGCTAGCAAAAGCTAATTAATAGAGATATTGTGTTCTTTGATTGTGGCAGGAACCTATCTGCAGTTTGGGGCTAGACTATATCAACCTGTTCTTTTAATCACTGTTTTAGGGTTTTAGGATTATTTATTGCTTACACTCACTCTAGCCTGTCACCTACTCCAGAACTAGGTGGATACTGACCCCCTACAGGAATAAATCCACTTAACTTATGAGAAGTTTCCCTATTAAATATATCCATAGTGCTAGCCTCAGGAGTCTCAGTCATCTGAATCCATCATAGCTTAACAGAAGGAAATAAAAAAATAGTTCAAGCACTTATAATCACCATTATTTTAGGTGCCTATCTCACAATGCTTCAAATCTTAAGAGCACTTTGGAGCTTCATTCACCACTTAGGTCCCCATTCTTTGTAGCCACAGGCTTTCAAGGTCTACATGTAGTTATTGAATTAACATTTCTAATCACCTGTCAATTATGTCAATTTGGTTTCCATTTCATATTTAAACACCACTTTGGATTTGAAGCTGCAGCCTGATACTGACATTTTATAGACATAGTTGACTTTTCCTATGTGTATCCATTTACTCATGAGGGTCATATTTTCTTAGTATAATAATAATAAATACAACTGACTTCCTATCAGTAACATCAAACATTTCTCTTGGAAGAAAGTAATAAATATTATTATCTCACTTCTAACCAACTATTTCTTAACCGTAATCTTCATCACAATCTCATTTTGACTTCCCCAGCTCAATATCTATACAGAAAAAGCCAGTCCCTATTAATGTGGTTTTGACCCAACAGAAATCATGCATCTTCCATTCTCCATAATTTCTTGAAATTGATATTATCTTTCTTTTATTTGATTTAGAATTGTTTTACTTCTTCTCCCATTAGTGTACCAAGCAACTAATCTTAATTTAATAATCTCAATTTCTGTTACACTAATTCTAATTCTTTCATTAGGATTAGTTTACTAATGAATACAAAAAGGATTAGAGCATAATTCTATGAGAAGAAATATTTGCGCTAATAGTGTTTGGACAGGATATCCTGTCTGCTTCTTGTACTATGGATAACTACTAGGAAGATAACAATGCAAAAAGTATTAATTATTGAAACTGTACGATAATTCAGCTTTAAAAAAAAGATGTATACAGCTACATTCTCTTAATTCAATGAATAGAGGGATCTGCTCTAATAGTGTTTGTAAATAGAATATCATGTCCACATTTTGTACAACAACCACTAAGAAAACAATATACAATGTATTAATTATTGAATCTGTTCTACTAATTTTTTTTGAAAAAAAGGATTAGAATGAACTGAATATGGTAATTAGTTTAATAAAAATGAATGATTTTGACTCATTAAATTATATTACATAATTATCAAGATGACCTCAATTCATTCTATTTAATGTTACTCTATCTGTCTATCTATCTATCTATCTATCTATCTATCTATCTATCTATCTATCTATCTTCCTGTGTGATTTATTTATTTTAATTTTTTTGAGGGGGTACTAGCAATTGATTAAGGACCTTGTGCTTGCCAGGCAGACACTGTGCTACTGAGCTATGTCCTCAGTCCTATTATTGCTTTCATTGTACCGTTTCTAGGTGTAATAATTTACCAATCCCATATAATATCCTCATTATATGTGCTTTGAAGGAAGAATATTATCCATATTTATTGTAGGAACTATTATATTAAATTTTCATTACTTATTATCTTTTTCTATCTCTGTTACTCTACTTGTATTTTCTGCTTGAAAAGCAAGCATAGAACTAGCATTACTAGTAATAATCTCAAACATGTATAACATTGAGTGTGTATAAAACTTAAACTTACTACAATGTTCCACATTGTTATCCCAAATTATACTTATTACAACCACCTGATTATCCAAACCCCAACAGTGTGAATTAACACAACATTTTACAGTCTGTTAGTCACATTAATCAGCTTTACATATCTAAACAAACTTGGTATCCCAACCTAAATTATTCATTAAAATTCTCCTCTGATTTCCTATCTCCCTTTACTAATCCCAGAAACATGATTATCACCTTTAATAATTATTGCCAGTCAATAATTTTGTCACTTGACAAAACAGATCTCCCCCAAAACATATATTTACCTCCTCATTTCCTTAGAAATATTTCTAATCATAACATTCTCAGCAACAGAAATAATTTTATTTTACATTCTATTTGAAACAGCTTTAATCCCTACTTTATCATTACATGTTGAGATAATCAAACAGAACAAATAAAAGTGGATTTATATTTTTGCTTCTCTACATTAGTAGATTCTTTATCCCTTTTTATTACCTTAATTTACTTACAAAACCAACTAGGTTCATTAAATTTCCTATTACTTAACTATTATAATCTACTCCAACCCCACTTGATCAAATATCCTGATATGATTAACATGTATCATAGCATTTACAATTAAACTACCACTAGATTACCTTCATTTGTGACTCCAAAAAGCACATGTAGAAGCCCCCCATTCAGGCTCCATAGTTCTTGAAGCAATTCTACTAAAACTTGGAGGTAATGGAATAATACAAATTTTATAACTCTTAGACCCTTTAACAAGCTTTATAGCATATCCCTTCATCCTCCTATCACTGTGAAGCATAATTTTAACTAGTTCTATTTGTCTCCACCAAAAAAGAGGTAAAATCCCCCATGGAATATTCCTCCATCAGCCATGTAGCACTTGTCATTGTCACTATCCTTATTCAAATCCCATGGATCTTCATAGGAACAGCCACCCCTCATAATTGCCCATTGACTTACCTTTTTACTATTATTCTTAGCAAACTGAAATTATGAACAAATCAATAGCCAAACCTTATTACTAGCCTAAGGACTACAAGTATTGTTTTCACTAATAGCAGTCTGATGAATTTTTGCAAGCCTAACTAACATTGCCCTTTCTCCTACCATCAACTTGATTAGGGAACTGTTTGTTATTATATCAACTTTCCCTTGATGTAATTTTGTAGTTATCCTCACTGCATTAAGTGTGCTTATCACAGCTCTCTTCTTTTGATATTAATTTCAATACAATGAGGAAAATTACCATGTCACATCTACAACATAACTCCAACATTCACACAAGAAAATACCCTTAAAGCCCTTCACATCATCCCACTACTCCTATTAACTTTAAATCTTAAAATTATCCTACATAACTTATATTGTAATTATAGTTTAATTAAAATATTAGATTGTAAACTAATAATAGAGGGGCGTAAACTTATTTACCAATAAAAGAAAGCTTGAAATGCTAATTCCATACCTCTATAATTAACTCTTATGGCTTTCTTAAATTTTATAGGATAGAAATATTCCATTGGTCTTAGGACCCAAAACATTGCTGCAAGTCCAAACAAAAGTAATAAGTCTATTTACCTTCTCATTTGTTGTTAATGATAATTCTCACATTTCCCTTCATAACACCTATAACAAAAATTCATGAAAAAGTACCATACATATTTTACATCAAAACAATCATTTCCATATCTTTAGTCTGGTTTCCAGGTCTTTTATTGATAATTATCATTTATTGAACACTTAAAAGGCCTAATAACTGGGCCAAAACTTTTCAAAGTTGATTGGATTTGGTTCTCAAAACCAAGTTGATTGTTCCATTTAATAGAAGCTTAAAGAGATTACTCATTGGTTCCTATGCTTAGTAGAATTAGGGAAGTGTTAAAAATATTGGGTACTGGGCTAATTAAATCAGTCTAGGATAGAATGTCTCTGTCTTTCTCTGTCTCTCTGTCTCTGTCTGTCTGTCTGTCTGTCTGTCTGTCTGTCTCTCTCTCTCTCTATATATATATATAGAGAGATATATATATATATATCAAAAAAATATATATATATATAATTATATATATATATATATATAATTATATATATATATATATGTATATATATATATATATAATTATTTTTGTACTGGGAATTTTTAAAATTCTTTTTGTGTTGGGAATCAAACTCAGGACCTTAAGCAGGCACTGTACCACTGAGCTATACCCCGGTCTGATTATTACAATTTTAAAAAAGCATCACCAGATGGTTCTTCAGTTCATACAAGGGTGAATTAGTTTATGTGCATCATCCCAGCTGGCTTGTAGTGTCATTTAAGTTCAGAGCTCATGCATATCCAACTATTGTAATGGTGCCTCAACTTGTAATATGTATGTGTATCCTCTGGTGATCCAGCTAAAAATGAGATGCTGAATTTCTTTTTTGTACAAGAAATAACATTTATTAACTTAGACTGTACAAAACATTTAGTCAAATCAAAGCAACTACCCAAAAACTTAAAAATTTTGTATTCTAGATAAGTCAGAGACTGCCTTTAAGACACAGGAGAAATCCAAAATGGCCACCATTTTCTGTTGAAAGACAAACAGCCCTGTGGGGATCCAAGGTGTGAGATTTAGTTGATTTAATGTTGCTTATGCAATGACAGCTCATTTTCCATAACTCAGCTCTAATAATGGTAGGGTAGGAATGAGCCTTGGATAATAGTTCAAACAAAGCCCACAGCCCTCAGTCCTTCCTGGAGGTTGGCAGTAAACTATAGATTTGCAGCGTGTCCCAGGCTGGAAACTAAAATTACTCTGTTGTAATCTTTTGAGCATTGGTAGAATTTTTCAGAATTTTTCTTTTCCATTCTTCATAATACTGTGTTGCATCTTCATCTTTCTGTGATTTTTGTGGGATTTGTTCAGTTTTCTTATTTCCCTGCCAAAGATTCAACCACTGTATTCTTTTTCTTCTGTGGAGGACTAGCTAAATCTCTCAGTTCTTTGTCAGTTTGCTGTCTGTCTTTTCTATTGTTTACATAGTCAATCAAATATAACTTTGTAGAACCGGGGATTGAACTCAGGCCCTTGCACCTGCCAGGGAAACGCTTATTCTACTGAACCATCTCCCTTACCCCCGTTTAGTTTTAGAATATTGCATGCAAAAAGTAGTGCAGCAGGGGTGAAAAGTGACCTGATAAGTTAAGACTTACTTGTGCTGTCTGGGGTAGACTGGACTCATAGCTTTGCAGTGTCTTTGAAACCATGTTCACTGCTTTTGTACATCTAAACTGTACAGCTAGGTATTTTATTCCAATATTTGAACTTATGTATAGTTAACATTCAAAACATATAAGATATCTCTGATACATCTTCCAGTTCAATCCAGAAAGTTTTATTAAATAAGCCTCAGCACACTGGGGTTGGTGAGGCCCAGAACAGGGGTGAGGTGTTTGTTCAGTCCTGATACCAGTGCTGGCAGGAGTAACTCTAAATTTCCTTTTTTTTTCCAATTTTTTAAATTGTTCATTTGTCACAACTCATTAATGAAAAAACTAGTATAAAACTAATAAGGTTTAACAGAAATTCAAACCCCATACCTTTACCAGAAATAATAAAATTATTTACAAGTACAATTTCAAGTTCACTTTAAATGTTCACTCCAAGGACTTTTAGAACTTTTCTGACATCAAATTTACAATGAATCATTGGTGAAAAATATGCATTTAAATGGTTATGAGAATGTATACATGTATGCATTTTCCTAGGAAACTAGTATCTATTTCACAGAATTTTTGTGAAAATTATCCAAAGTATTTAACACACAATGGTACTCATAATAAATATGTTACGTCAATCCAAACAGATCCTCTCAAGCTGTTGGTAACATTTATCTCTTCATTCAGAAATTTTGTGCTGAATCTATCTTTGAAACTTTCCTCACTTTTATGCTTCTCCCTATAAAAGCTCATGATCAGGAAATACTACAAAATTCTGTCAGAATGATGAAAATAAAATTAGTTAGTGGTAATAGATGACATATTTAAATAAGGAGTGTTGGGCTGGGGAGATGGCTCAGAATAAGTGCTTCCTTGATAAGCACAAGGGCCTGAGTTCATTCCCTGGTTCTGCCAAATAAAAAAAAAAAAAAAAAAAAAAAAAAAAGGAATAATATTTCCTTTAATAAAGTTCTAACGTTGAAATTTTATTTTTATTAATTTTATTGACAAAAAATAGCAGTTTCAAAACAGGTTACTAGGACAATTATAATAATTAATACATTGCACATGTTGTCTTCGTAGTAGTTATTCATAGTACAAGATGCAGACACGATATCTTGTGTAAACACTATGAGTACAAATCTTTCTTCTCAGGCTTTCACAGAGAGCAGATTGATCAGGCAATGGCCGTGACTCATCTACATGGCTGACACTGACAGAAGATCTACAAAGTGCTATACAGGGTTTCAGGGTAAATCCTAAAGGGATTTGACTGACCTTGTCAGATACAAAAGTTATGTTTTTTGTTACATAGTTCTTGCTTTATCTTGGTCTTAACCATCCAGCAGAAAAGTATAAACACAAGGTATAAAAAGCAAAGCTATATTAATAATCTGAGCTGTAAAAGGCTCGAGTGAACAGCTTCTCGCATTGCCAGTCCTGTGGATAACCCACTGCTATTAAGGACTACTGGACTATGTTGGATTACTGTGCTGAATTCATGCACCAACAATATTTGAATGGCATTTGAATACCCATCTCTGACAAAACTAAACAAAAAAAGGGGTATATAAATGAAGGACATTTTTTAGTGAAAAATATATATATGTATATACAAAATAGTTAGGATAGATATACAACTACTTTCTCTAAGTTCAATGAGATGAAAATTTTCTTTTACTTTTTTGAGAGAGGCTCTCATTATGTAGTTTAGACTGGTCTTAAATTCACTACATAGTGCAGGCTGGCCTTGAACTTGAAGTGATCTTTCTTGCCCAGTCTCCTTGTTCCTAGAATTACAGGGGTGCATCATCAGGCTTGGCTTATGATGCTGAATTTCTGACAATGTTAAGGTGTTAATTGATGCTGGTAGTGTAGGGACCACACTTAAGAGTAGCAAAGCTTTGTTACTGGATACTAATTAATGTTAGTGTTGTGGCACACACAATAGGAAGAGTCATCACTGAAAGGCAGCAGCAAAATGGGGAGCTGAGAGAAACTTACCTATTTTGCTTAGTGATGATTAAATAAACTTCTGAATGTATAACTGGGGTTATCCTAGTCTTTTCTATGACTAAATAATGTTAAAAGTTATTTCCCTGTTCTTGGAAACCATTGAAATGTAAGACTATAGTAAAACCAGTAAGATTTCATTTTTTGAGATATTCTCATGTAGAATTATATACTGGTAACAAAGTGGTTGTAGCTTAATTGGTTGATTATCAGAAATACTCTCCTCTCTTTAAAGAGTGATATAAGAAAAGTTCAGATGCAATGAGAAATTTTAAGAAGATGAATGAGACATAAATCCTTACCCTGATAAAATTTAATCTTTAGTAGAAAAAAATAACATAGAATGGATAATGACGTGTAGAAATGTGAGCAAATTACTGAGGAAAAAGTAATCAATTGAACTTAAAGTAGTTGAGGTAAAATTTTTAGTGTTATCAGACAAATTTACTGCTATTATTATTATTTCTAATTGCTATGTGAATAAAAATTTAGGTCATTAGGCCCTCTCTGAGATTTTTAAGTTATTTCTGATTCTCAGAATGGCTTTATCATTTTTTTGAGATAGTGGCTCAGGCTACTCTTGAACTTAAAGAGTTCAAAGTGCAGGGTAGCTGCACTTCAGTTTTATATGTAAAATGTTACCTCATTTTGGCTTTGATTTGTAGTTCCTGCTGGGTAATGATATTGAGCATGTTTTCCTACATTCTTTGATCATTTGTGTATCTTCTCTGAAAAAATGTTCATCTAGATCTTTCACCCATTGAAAAAAAGATTTGTCACTTTATTACATATTTGTGAGTTTTTGAAAAATTATATTGTTTTAAATTTATTTAAAAATATTTATAGTGCATGTTTGCAATATATAATGAATTCATTCAATATGAGGATTTGGTACATCTATGTGATACATCTTAAATTGTTTTTACTTTTTTTTTCTTCTCTGTGGTCCCACCATGAATTGCAATAGATCCATTATCAGATATAGGGTATGTGTAATTTTTCTCCTAACTTCTGTGTTGTTCATGTTATTGATTATGTCCTTTGAAAGACAATTTTTAAAAGTTTATGATGATTTAAAAAACTGATCAGAGATCAACATAGTTAAATAAAGGTGTCATATCTGAGAGACTCAGAGAAGAGCAACTAAATACAGGTAATTGGAAGAAGGGGAGAAGCATATATCCTGATGCAAAAAAATCAATTGGAAAGAAGAGATTTATAGATTAAAGAAAACATATGGAAGCAGTTTAAAAGATGAGAAGCAGCCCAATAACACTGGCCTGAAAGACTTTTGCCTGCACCCATCCCACATCTATCACGTGAATAGCCATGTTGAAAAATTCTCAAATTGCTGGCAGGATCCAAACAGTATCACAGAGTCTAACCATAGAGGATAGACTTAAAGTATATAGCCCTTCACCTATTTGTTCCCTCTGGAAATGCAGAGCTGGCTGCAGCCTGGAAGCATTTTCACTAACACACAGTGGGAATGAGTGATCAGGGCTGCTCCTTACCCACCTTGCCACTCATTCCTAGACTCCAAGTGGAAAAACAAGTGATTATTATACTCTGGTTTCTCTTCAGATTGTATAAATCTTTCGCCTTTTACAAGTGATTATTGCCTGTGTTGGGCGTCTTCAGTATTGGACCCTAGGCACACATGAGTCACTTCAGGGAGCATATAGTTTATCTTATGTCACCTGTGACATTCATCTGGCATACAGAGCTGACACTGGTCCAGGTAGAGTCTGTATTTGTCACTGGGTTCACTTGAGACTTCACCCCTTATTGCCCTACTCCAATCCAAGACCTGCCAGAGTCTCTATTTTATGTATAGTATGAGTACCTGAGTAGCCTTGCCCTATGCAGAGTGTTCCAAACCTGTGTAAGTGTCTTGTACACCTGGGCTGTAGCAGAATCTTTCATCCCCAAATATACTTCCTCAATATTGAGTGAAGCAGAGCCACCCCTGTTGATTAAGCAGCAAAGCAGCCTATGCTGCCCAGTACTCTGGATGCCTATAAGACACCACCAAGTGTTCTGTGCTTTCACCAGGGATGCAGAAGTCTCCCTGTGTTGGTCTTGTAGATTTGTTTGTCCATTGAGCATCCCAAGTCAGCAGGAACTTTCATATGGTGTCAGGAACCTGTCCACGAACACTGGAATATTTATGGGGTAACCAGTGTCAGTCTCCAAACAGCAAGAATCCATGACAAAAGCCTTAAAAACAAGATCCCCAGGGACTTCTGGGAATATTACAGAGTGATAAGCAGCAATAAATCAGCCTCTCCAAGATTTGGAATCCAGACACTGGAAAATAACAATGTGGGGAAGAAGGAGGGTGATAGATATCTGCGACACAGGAATGATATGAAGGGAAAATTGGAGCCAAAAGAGAAATTTAAGAATCAGACCACAACTCAGAAAAAGGAAGGGGCAATCTGCACTTTTTCCTCAGCTCCTGGCTTGTGGCAGTAGAAAGATCAAATCTACTGAGACACAGTGAAAGTGGACACCTCCAGAGGACTCCAGGGAGAAATCACGAGTGGATACCATGTACTTCAACAGCTGGTAAGTACAGTTTAAGTGTTTGCTCCTGGAGGGGATTCTTGGTCAGATGCCTTTTTAAGGAGGAGCCAACTGAACTTGTGACTCAGGAGCTATGGATTGGCTTCATCTCACCTTTAGTGGAAGAAAAATATCCTCTTTAATAAGTGATGCTAGGAAAACTAACTTCCTACTTGTCAAAGATTAAATCTAGGGCTGGCGAGATAGCTCAGTGGACTAGAGCTCCTATTTATGCAAGCCTAGGCAAGCGGGGCTAAAAAAAAATTCCACCAAAAAAAAAAAAAAAAAAAAAAAAAGAGGTCTCAT
>PVKA01031582.1:0-26117 GCA_004027165.1 Ctenomys sociabilis | reverse complement strand
TGTGTGTGTGTGTGTGTGTGTGTGTGTTCTGTTTTTTCTTTTCCTCTGGCCCTTGCTTCTTTACTTGTGTTGGCTGGTACTATGCCTTATTAAGGCTTCCTCATTCACCCGCTCCTTCTCTGAGTAGTTTTTCTCTTCTATTTTCTTTTCCTCTCTTCTTACCTACTCCTTTTTCTCCTCTCTTCCTCATCATCTTGCCTCCTTGCCATCCCACTTCCTCTCCAACAGTCTAATGACATAATTTTAACAGAGAACTGGAAGTGCTTTTGAGAGTAACTAGAGTTCGAGGCACCATATTACAGTGCTACACACATAGGTTCATAGCAGGTGAATGGATGAAGGAAGTGTGGTATCTGCACACAGCGGAGTACTACTCTGGAAGAAAGTGGGGTACACTTGCATTGTTTGTAGGAAAATGGATGCACCCTAAAACTAGAATGTTAAGTGAAAATATAAGACAATCTTAACTATCCTATGGTTTATCGTGTATTAGGCTAAATAAATAAATTGAAAAGCAAAGTAAATGATAGCCAATAGGAAACAGGGAGATAGATCTTTTGCAAAAGACAAAAGGAACAAGAGATGGAGGGTAGGGAAGAAAGAGAGAGAGGGACCTAAAAAGAATTAAGATGCATCAGGCACCTGTGCCATCTACCCACAATGAATACAATCACTAGGTACCACATACATATACTAATAAAAATATAAAAATATGAAAGTAGGGGAAAATATATTTAGGCATATATGAAGAATAGTTTGGATAATTGCATTGTCAATTTCTGCTAGTCTTTTGAAAGGAGCAGTTAATGCTTAATTTTTTTTTCTTTTTATTTTGATTTTTTTCTCTTTTGAATTTATTATAACTTCTTCGTTATTATTTTGTTTCTTCTTTAAACAAATTTTACACGCATATATCTGATAATCTGAACAACTAATTTGAAGATAGCATCACGTAATACAGCAATCGTTGTTGAATTCCTATTACTTTGGTTAGTGAAATCTTATATTATTCTTAATTTATCACTATTCTGTGTTGTTTAAAAATAAACATAACCTCCGGTGCTAGTTATGTTTATTTTTAAAGAACATAGAAGGTCCTGAGTTTTATCCCCAGCACAAAAAAATAAAATAAAATAAAAAACATAACTAGGGCCAGGGAGATAGCTCAGTAGAGTAAGCACTTGCCTGACAAGCACAAGGCCCTGAGTTCAATTGCCAGTACCACATCTTTTCCAACCATTCCTCATGTGACAGGCATCTTGGTTGTTTCCAAAATTTGGCTATCACAAATTGTGCTGCTATAAACATAGGTATGCATATATCACTATGCTATGATGTTTTCAGTTCCTCTGGGAACTGAAAACACTGGGGAGGCTGATGCTGGAGAACTGCTGTGCATTCAAGGCCAGCCTAGGATACATAAGTAAGTTCAGCTGGCCAGATAGCTCAGTGGGTTAAAGCACCTGCTTAGGCAGATGCAAGGGCTGGGGTTTGATCCCCGGTGTGCCGTGCTCGCCCCGCCCCCAGTAGGGGGATAGCTGGCTTGACTGGAATTTCCACTCCTCGTTTCTTAAGCAGTCTCCACACTGATTTCCACAATGGTTGCACCAGTCTACATTGCCACCAGCTGCAGAGAAGGGTTCCCTCTTCTCCACAACCTCTCCAACATTTCTTATTGGTTGATTTCTTTATGATAACCATTCTTTCTGGAGTGAGATGGTATCTCAGTGTTGTTTTAATTTGCATTTAGTGGATGACTAGTGATGTGGAACATTTTTTCATATATTTATTCACTTCTTTAATTTTGTCCTCTGAGAAGTGTGTGTTCATCTCAGATGCCCATTTCTGGATTGGGTCTTTAAATTTAGGGGCCCTGATATTTTTTAGGGAGAATAAATTCTGGAGACCAGAGTCTTGTCTGAGTGCTTATGAGTTAGGATTTTTTTCAAAATTTGTGGGTTACCTTTTCACTTTGTTGGTAATTTCTTTTGATATGCAAAAGCTTCTCAATACAGGTGGTCCCAGTTGTTAATTCTTTCAAGTGTTTCCCGTGCAAACAACTGCTTGTTCATGAACTCTTTGCCTACCCTATATCTTCAAGAGTTCCTCCTACTTTCTCTTCCAGGAGATTGAGTGTCTCTGTTTTAAGGTTAAGATCTTTAATCCATTTTGACTTCAGCTTAGTGCATGGTGATATACCTGGGTCAAGTTTTAGTTTTCAACAAGTGGAGAGCCAATTTTTCCAGCACTATTTGTTAAAGAGGCTATCTTTCTTCCAGTAAGCAGGTTTGGCCCCTTTGTCGAAGATTAAGTGGTTGACTGTGTTCATAGAGGCCTCTGCATCTTCTAGCCTATTCCATTGATCCTTGGGTCTATTTTGTTGCCAATACCATGCTGATTTTATCATAGTAGCTTTGTAGTATAATTTCAAGTCAGGAATTTTAATGCCTCCTGACTTGTGTTTGTTGGCCAGGATTGCCTTTGCTATTCTAGGTCTTTTCTGTTTCCAAATAAATTGTAAGAATGAATTCTCTAGGTCTAAGAGGTATTTTGTTGGTAATTTGATAGAGATTGCATTGAATCTGTACAAGTTTTGGGAGTATGGCCATCTTCACGATGTTGGTTTTTCCTATCCAGGAGCAGGGTATATCTTTCCATATTCTGAAATCCTCTATGATCTCTTTTTCAGAGTACTATAATATTCCATGGAAAGATCTTCAACTTCTTTATTTGGATGAATTCCAAGATACTTCATTTTCTGTGGTGCTATTGTAAAAGGTGTTGTTTCTATAGTTTCCCTCTCAGTGTGTTTGTTATCTGTGTAGAGAAATGCAATTGACTTTTGAGTATTGACTTTATATCCTGCTATGCTGCTGAATTTGTGTATCAATTATAGTAGCTTCTTTGTGGAGTTTTTTGGGTCTTCCAAGTAAAGTATCATGTCATCTGCAAATAGTGATAATTTAACTTCTTTACCTATTCTTATTCCTTGTATTTCTCCCTCTTGTCTTATGGCTATAGCTAATGATAGTCAACAACTTTGGACAACTGCCAGTTTTTCTAACTCACTACTATTATGGACTATTGAACTATATTGGGTTATTTTGCTCAACTCAAGTACCTACAGTCCTTGAACTGGCATCAAGTAAGAAAATGTCCTTTAAAAAGACTTCTCCAAATACAGCTTCTCTAACAGCAATGGAACACTCATCTCTGACAAAAAGAGTGGGGGGGATATAAATGAAGGACCATTTTTTTTTTTTTTTTTTTTTTGCCTTTTTGAGACAGGGTCTCGCTATGCAGTTCAGGTTGGCCTTAAGCTCACTTTGTAGCTCAGGCTGGTCTCGAACTCACAACAATCCTCCTGCCTCAGCCTCCCGAGTGCTGGGATTACAGGCATGCGCCACCACACCCGGCTAAGGACCATTTTGTTGTGAAAAAAAAAAGAAAGAAAAGTAGGCCAGGCATGGCTAAAACCACATCACAAGATAGGAATGTTACAATTTTTAAAATAAGTAATAAAAATGAAAAATAAATAACTTGAAAGAATTATTAAGAAATAAAGGAAATAAAGACTGGCTTAGCAGTAAATATAACAAATAATATTCAAACTTAATGTAAAAACATTTTAAATGAGTCTACATATTGAAAGGTGACAAAACAATATGTGCTACTAAACATTTATATAGGAAGTGACCAAAGAAGTCTATTGTAAGTACATTGTGGCGGGGGAGATGGCTCAGTGGAATAAACGCTTCCCTGGCAAGCCTGAGTTCAATCCCCAGTTCTGCCAAAAAAAAAAGTGGTAAGTACACTGTGCTTCAATGATAAATAAATCTCCTTTAGAGGGTCCAAAGAAAAATTCATAAGGAAAAAATTAGGTTGGCTTCAGACTTTTTATACCACTATTCAGTGATGGAAGGTAAGGACAGTAGAGCAATTTCTACCCAAACTGAATTGTAGACAGTGCTCAGTGGGAATAAGGAAAGTATGTGTCAAACAATTATAATTTAACCAAACTCTTTTCTTACCCATGGGTAAAAAATCTATTGAAGTTAATAGTGCTTTGTTTGTAGAAAATCCTAAGAGATTTTTGTGCACACACGCAAACATGCACGCACACACATATACACCTCAAGTCTCAGGTGTGAACCAGTTTAGTGTCAGGCCAGCCAACCTAGGACTGCTTCCAGCTCCCCTCAGAAGGCAGAGAGCAATAAGATTCCAAGCACAGAGGAGTCCTGCAGAAAAGTGAGCACAAGTTTGTGACCTGAAACTCAGTGCCAGTATGAAAAACCTAACACTGGGCATACCCTAATGCGTCCTGTTCCTACATCAGTGTCTGCAACAGAGCCTTCAGACTGGCTGTGCCAACTAGAGACACGCTCCCCCTGTCAGTCAGACCTACATCCCAGTCAGCAACACCTGGAGCAGGTTCTAGTGGTTTCTGGCCACAAGTCCACAACAACAGCTGTAAGCCCATAGCAGCGTGGGACTTATTTCCACAGCCATACTGCACTGGTCTCATAAGGAGTGGGCTCCAAATGTTACGTGGAATCGCATCATTGACAGACATACGACACCACCGTGCCACCCCAGGCAGTATAACACAAAGAGAATATTGTTCTCCTAGGGGAAGAAAAAGAAGATGGGCACTAAGTCATTGCCTGGGAGCTTCAACCTGTTCCCTCTATGACAAATAGATAGGCACATTCTTGTGGTTCCTCCCCAGAGGCAAATGATGGTAGACAAACCATCTGAGCCCAGCCCAGCCCAAGATGCAGACTTGCATCTTTTTAAACACTCTCTCACTTCATCCTGGACCACACGCAAAATGCAAATTTAGGACAAACCTAGGCTTTAGGCATTCACAATTGCTGACAGCAGCAGTAGGTTGCCACCCAGTGCTCAAATGGTGCAAGTGTACACAGGCTTAGAGAAAATAAGTAGACCTCCTAAAATTTCTAGAACAGGCAACTAAAAAGGACAGTTTGCAAAGACTAGAATAATTATCTCATCTTTCAGTATTCACATGACTTACACACACCTTAAGCATAAAGAACTCTTTGGAAGCCATGACCTTATTTAAAATAAGGTAAAATTGCCTACATGTCAGCTGGTATTTGCAAACTCTTGAATGAAGAATTTAACATATTTGTTCTAACAAAACTCAATGACCTTCAGGAAAACACGGAGACAATTCAGTACTCTAACAGAAAAATTTAACAGAGAGGTTGAAAAAACTTTCAAGAAAAAGAATGAAGAGAAACAAAGAAATATTATGGGAAATTTGGGGCACCACTAAAGAACAAAGATTTGAGTTATTATGATTCAAGACAGACTTTAGAATACCAAGGGAGCAGAATGCTTATTCTGAAAGACAATAACATAAACATCCCAAAACTAAACAAAGATAGTTGTCTACATACAGGAAGGTCAATGGTGGGCTAGAGGGATCACTCAGCAGCATAATTGCCTGTCTGGCAAGCACAAGGTCCTGAGTTCAATCTCCAGTACTAGCTGGGCGTGGTGGCGCAGGCCTGTAATCCCAGCACTTGAGAGGCTGAGGCAGGAGGATTGTTGTGAGTTCAAGACCAGTCTGTGCTACAAAGTGAGCTTAAGGCAAGTCTGAACTGCATAGTGAGACCCGGTCTCAAAAAGACAAAAAAAAAACAACCCTCCAGTACTGCAAAAAAAAAAAAAATAATAATAATAATAATTTTGAAAATAATTTTATTGAGAAACAAATAGCAATGAGACAGTTTCAAAACTGATCAGCAGAACAGCTTCAATAATTAATATATTGCATATTGTTGCCTTGTGCTTATTCATTGTACAAGATGCAGACATGATATCCTCTCCACAAACACAATTAGAACAAATCTTTCTTTTTTTATTTTTTATTCTATTTATTTATTTATTTATTTATTTATTTATTTATTTATTTTTGTCTCTTTGAGGCAGGGTCTCACTATGCAGCTCAGGCTGGCCTTAAGCTCACTTTGTAGCTCAGGCTAGTCTTGAACTCACAACAATCCTTCTGCCTCAGCCTCCCGAGTGCTGGGATTACAGGCCTGCGCCACCACGCCCGGCTCTTTTTTTTTATTTCATTGAAGAATAAATAGCAATGACACAGTTTCAAATCAAATTAGCAGGACAGATTCAATAATTAATACATTGCATAGTATTTTCATAGTGGTTTTTTTGTCATACAAGGTGCATTCTTGATATTCTATTTACAAACACCATTAGAGCAGATGTCTCTCTATGAATTAAGAGAATGTAGCTGTATACTTATCTTATTTTTAAAGCTGAATTATAGTACAGTTTCAATAATTAATATTTTCTGCCTTGTTATCTTTCTAGTGGCTGTCCATAGTACAAGAAGCTGACACAATATCCTGTCCAAACACTATTAGCACAAATCTTGCTTCTCATAGAATTGTACAGAAGTACTGCATATTTATCCCAACTGTACTGTTTATACAAACACAGAATGGTTCTTCCTTTGTATCCCCTTTTCTTTGTTTAGTCCTGTCAACAATGAGCATTCTATTGTCATTCAATTATTATAGGTGCCTGAACTCAACGAAACAATCAAACACAGTCCAGCAGTCCACAACAATAGTGGGTTATCGGAAGAAGTTGTTGACTAGAGCCATTTACAGCTCCACTTATTATTATGGCATTATTTTATATATCTCATTTGTATACTTTTCTGCTAGATGGTTAAGACTGAGATAAAGCAAGACCTATATAACAAAAAATGTAGCTTTTGTATCTGATGAGGTCAGTCAAGTACCCTCAGGGTTTATCCTGTATCCCCGTACCTCACTCCATAGGTCCTTTGTCAGTGTCAGCCATGTGGATGAGCCATGGCCATTGCTTAACCAGTTTCTCTCTGTGAGAGCCTGAGAGAAAGTTTTCTCTCCATGTGACTCTCCTTAGGCACACTATATAGCATCGATCACATTCCTCTGTGGCTCCATAATCTCCTTGATCAGGAAATTTGGGGCACTACTGAGTTCCATGATGTTACAGTACAGGTTCACCTATGTCCTGAATCTTCACTGACCTGGAAAGGCTATGGCCAAAATGTTGGCTGATCTTGCAGCCCTTCCATTTCTCCAATTTTTGATCTGTGAACTTAGGTTGTTAACCATCCAGAAGAGAAGCTGACTATCTGTCTAAATTCTTTTTAGTTGTTGTTATACCTTTCTATTTGCATTTCTTCTTTTGATTTCTTATACTAGGGAGACTATACGATATTTGCACATGTGTGTCTGGTTTATTTCATTTATGAGTATATGTTCAAGTGGCATCCACTTCAATATAAATGCTTCAAGTTTATCATTCTTTATAGCTGAGTAATATTCCATTGTATAGAAATACTACATCTTTTTCAACCATTCCTCATGTGACGGGCATCTTGGTTTTTTCCAAAATTTGGCTATCACAAATTGTGCTGCTATAAACATAGGTACACATATATCACTATGCTATGATGTTTTCAGTTCCTCTGGGAAAATTCCCAGTAGGGGAATAGCCAACTTGAATGGGATTTCCAGTCCTACTTTTGTGAGGAGTCTCCACACTGACCTCCACAATGGTTGTACCAGTCTACATTCCCACCAGCAGTGGAGAACGGTTCCCTTTTCCCCACATCCTCACCGACATTTGTGGTTGGTTGATTTCTTTATGATAGCCATTCTTTCTGGAGTGAGATGGTATCTCAGTGTTGTTTTAATTTGCATTTAGTGGATGGCTAGCGATGTGGAGCATTTTTTCATATATTTATTCACTTCTTTAATTTTGTCCTCTGAGAAGTGTGTGTTCATCTCAGATTCCCATTTCCGGTTGGGTCTTTAATAGAACAAATCTTTCTATTCACTGAATTAAGAGAATGTAGCTGTATATCTATCCCAACTACTTTGAACATACAGACCCAAAATGGTCTTTCATCTGCATCCCCCTTCTTTGTTCAGTTTTGTCAGAGAAGGGCATTCCATTGTCATTTAAATATTGTAGGTGCATGAATTCAGCAAAATATTCCAATATAGTCCAGTAAGACTTAAGTTTTCTTTTCTTTCTTTTTTTTTTTTTTTTGGCAGAGCCAAGGATTAAACTCAGGCCCTTGTGCTTGTCCGGGAAGCACTTATTCTACTGAGCCATCTCCCTGGCCCAAAAAGAATAATTTAGACAGTATAAAATTCATTGATAAGAGTTAACTATGAAACAAATTTAGAATAATGTATACATGATTCATAAACAATATCTTCAATATGAAAAAATAATTTTAATTTATTTTAAAAATACACACAACTATATTAATCTTATGAGTTAGGCAATATAGAAAGATACAAAGTAGAACATCAACAAATAATTTTTGTGAGGAATAAAGTATAAGTGTAGTTTTTGGTTCTCCTTTTCTATGTCTTTTGCTCTGTGTGTGTGTGTGTGTGTGTGTATGTGTGTGTGTGTTTCATCTCACAAAGTGTTTATTAAATCTGCTTTCCCGCATTATATTCAAGGAAGGAAGGAAAACATGAGAGAACACACTTCCACGTTGGTGGTATAGTGGTGAGCATAGCTGCCTTCCAGAGAACACACCTCCAAGGATAAAATTCCAGCATTTATTTTTTCTTCATGGTCAGTAATATGTCCTATGAAGGAGGGAATGTGCATGGTGGTGGACCAGACTGGACTTTGGGCTTCCAAACTACATAATTAATTTTGAAATAAAAGATGACATGGTTTGTTTTTAATTGTTAATAGTTCCTTACATATTGATTTTTTTTTTCTTGTTTTGTTTTGTTTTGTTTTTTGTCTTTTTGAGACAGGGTCTCACTATGCAGTTCAGGCTGGCCTTAAGCTCACTTTGTAGCTCAGGCTGGTCTTGAACTCACAACAATCCTCCTGCCTCAGCCTCCTGAGTGCTGGGATTACAGGCATGTGCCACCACGCCTGGCTGCCTTTTTTTTTTTTTTCTTAAATAAGGTCTCACTATGTAGCCCAGCCTGGTCTCATACTCCACAGAGATCCTCCTGCTTCAGCCTAGGTGTGAACTACCATACCTTGCTATATTTCCCATTTTTAAGCTGTCCATTTCTTCAAATCTTTTTTAAAATGATATGCTGCATTACAAATGATGGTATGTAATGAATGCATCATTTACATATTTACAACAACTAAGAAATTTACAAGACATAATAACATATAATTTTTTTGTGTGTGGTACCAGGGATTGAACTCAGGACCTTGCACTTGCCAGGCAAGCACTTATTCAACTGAGCTAACTCCTCAGCCCCAATAGCATACAATCTTAACATTTAGTAATATAAACAGGAAGGAATCCACTTCATTTTTCTTGTACAAACTATCAGAAAATACTCATATTTGTAAAAACTGTCCGTAATTTGATTTGACCTACACACCGCCACCTCACTTCTCAAGCCTCTCCTCACATCACCCACACCTTCACCAGACAATAGAATCTACACATAATGAGACTTAACGCCAAATGGAGCTGAGAAAATCCTCTTTGAAAAGTGCCCTTACTTCCCTGCAAAGTCCCTAAAATGAAAAAGCATGAGCTCTTCACTGGTTCCTTTATGTTACTTCCACATTTCATCATCAGCTCAGCAAAGCAGACTTTCCATCTCAATCCAAACAAAATTAGAGAGAGTGCTTCTGTGGAGGAACCGTCTTGATGCTACACCCATGAGATCAGGGACCCTGGAGACAAGTCTGCTCTATAGGAAGGTTGTTTAGTGGCATAGTGGTCTATGTAATGCGTGGCTGACATCTGTCCATTCTGTGTTATTAGCAGAAGCTGGGAAGTGAATCCAGTCATTAAAATAAGGCTCTTCAGAGCTATGAGGAGACTGCAAACACAATCTGTGTGCATCAAAGTTCTTTCTGTTGTAATCATCTTGATATAATAGCAGTTGATGCTGACTAAATGATGGGTGACATCTTTTGACTTGTAGTGGACAAGGAAAGATGTGATTTGAATCAGTCTCACTCTAATGTTGACATGAGTGCAGTAAAATGGTTCTGATTTTACCTATGCTTTTTATAAAACCAGAGGTCCCAATATAGCCATACTGTATTCAAGACCTGAGCTGCTGCCTTCACTACTTTCAGAGAAGATCTGTGGCCTCTGCCTTTTATTATATTCGTCAGCTTCTCATTCTCTTTGTTTTTGCTTGTCACCTTGCTCAGAGCATAGCAGACTGCTCCCATGATCTCCTCAGAAGGCATCCTGGGGCCACTGCCACCAGGAAGCTGAGTGACCAGGTCTCAGGTGGCATTTTCACCTATGAGCTCCTTGTTGTGCATATCAAGAGCCACACTCCACAAGGCAGTTGCCAGAGAAGAGACAGCTCCATGATTATCTTCCTCAGAAGTTCAACAAGGATGAGGAGCCCTTTTGCTTTTCAGACAGCTACCCCAGATATATGCTGCAAACTTCCAGTTCATGAAGAGAGGTTCTGGAGTGCTTAGGAAGAGCCTTCGATTGCTACTACAGGAGTCACCTACAGCTTACCACTGATGGATGCCACAACATCTCAACCCCTCTAGGAGACTTTGACAGTCCTGGGACAGGACCATGTCCATCCCACTGACCTTCTTGTGGAAGTCTTTTATTTTTCTTCTTCTTCCCCACGCAGCTTGACTCAGAGCCTTTGCTGGGAAGCTCTTTTGCTAGTAAATCACCCAGTTCATTCAATCTGAGCAGGTGGCCTACAGAACCCCCAGGTCCAGCTGAGAGGGCAGGTTCTTCAGGGTGCACAAGCAGTTCTCCACCATGTATGCACACATGTGTGAACCACGGACAGCAATGAGCCTACCAGTGCCTCACAGCATTGCATTGGTTTTCAGGCTTCTTCTCCTGCAGACCTGAGTTCCTCAGGCAGCCTCTTGTGTTAGGCAGAACTAGTGAAGCCTGAAACTTAATTTTACGGTCATCATCAAATAAGAGTTATTCTACCCAGAATGAGGAAAAATCACAATGCTTAAGGTTGAGAGTGTGTCTCAAATGATTATCATCTTTACGGCATCGTATGAGGATAAATTCTGAAAGACTCCCATAATAAGTTTCCTTACCTCCGCATCAATAGATTTTTCTCAACAATCGCAACAAGGTAGGTATCCCACCAACATTCTTCACTGCTATTTTATTTCTATCTGTAGGCTTTCCAAAAACAAGATTTCAAAGGCCATCACAAGCATTCTTCTGAACTTTTAAAACTCTGTGGCCCGAAAGATCAACCAGATGCTCGATGCCCCAATCTATGCACCTCCATCTCACTTTGTTGTCACCAAAACACAGGTGTGGCAGGGAGTCCATTGTATATGCCTGGGCAGCAGTGAACTGGTGCTGCCTCATGTGAATGACTTCAGGCAACTCAAGATCATGCTGGCAAGTTGCTGGGGTCTTTTTGAAAGCTGTATATTGATGAGGACCTAGTTGTACCATCATCAGTTGGTGCTGCAGGCTGAAGCCTGTTGTAATTTCACTCTTATAGTCAGTATTGTATTGGCCTGTAGTGGTCTTCATAGATAGCTGTTGTGTTCAGAATATAATTATCTCTCTGGTGTGTAAGGGTATTTCCTTGACTGGATGTAGATTTCCAACACCTGTGCCTGTTCAATACAATGCTGTGATCCTTGAGCTCCATGATTCCCTGGTTCAGACTGCTGTACACTGGGCTGTAAAAAGTTCTCACTTCATATATACACAAGATACTTTGTGAATAGGCAGAGGCTGCCTACTGGGCAGGTAGTGTGGTGAAGGAATATGCACTGGGGTTCAGAGATTGGGAGTTTGTCACTGACGGAGAGCCAAATCCACTACTCAGTGAAGTCTCAGTAACCCCCTTGAAGGAGACATGCCTGTGCTGAACCAGTACTTGTCCTTCAGCCCTTGACCTCCTCACCAGATGCTTACTGGCTCATCCTATGAATGAATGCTTCTGTCTATTGTCTGTCTTCCTCACTGTCTGGTTGTTGAAACTTGTTGCTTCCTGGTATCCACTGTTGGAATAAAATTTCATTTGCACTGATCTTCTCGAGTTACCCAATGATCCCTCACTTTCACACACAGATGTCTGCTCCAGTGAATAGAGGGCTCCTTCTTCTGGCTCTGCCCTGGTGGGTTAGCTGTTGGGATGGATAGCATCCAAGGCACTAGGTTTATTTATACCAGCATTTGGCACATCTGTTTACCTTCACAAAAATAACTTCTCAGTTGAGCCGATACTAACGACGCTTGGCGGTACTGCTCCAAGCCTACATCTTTCTAGACGACTGGCAACGGTCAGCCTTTCCACCTCCAGTTCTTGGGTGAGTCATTGAAATTGAAGCTCCTGCTGATTCACAGAAGCCAGAATAGTGATGGCTGTGTTCTGGCCTCCATTCCTTGGTCAGGGGAGGCAGCTTCCCAGTGGGTCTGTGGCTGCCTCTCCTACACCAGTGAGGCACTGTTCAGGAGCTGGTGTCCATCTTTCCAAGTTAGGCAACATTCATCATGGCTTCCAGAATCAAGGACATCTGTGCCACCATGGGATCACCACTGCAGCAGCTGAAAAAGTTTAATAGTGCAGTGGAAAGCACCTCATAAGTGAAATAAATCAGACACACATATGTAAATATCACATTGTCCCTCTGGTATAAGAACGTAAAAGTGTAAATAAGAAGCAAATTGTACAATATATATTATGAAACTGGAAGAAATTATTCAAAAGGAAAGGGAGAATAGGGGAAGGAAGAAAGGGAAAAGAAAAAATGAGACATACAATGGAAACAAGGGGTAAGAGGAGTTGAAGGAAGGGGAAGGGAATGGAAAGGGGGAAAAGAGCAAATCAGGGCATGTCATATACAAGCTACAAATTCCCCATGATGAATGTGATCAGTGCATGTACCTAAATTGTACCAATAAATTTAAAGATTTTTAAAATTTATCCCAGGCTGTAGCCAGCTTAAGCCTCCATCCCAGGCTCATGGCACTGCCTCGGCCTGGTGTCCAGGCAGACTCAGCCCTGCAGCCACCAGCCCAGGCTGGTATTGGTTTTACTAGTACATTCTTTCTCCTTTCTCTGCCTCTTTTTTCCATGACCACATTAAGTTGTTATCATTTTAAAATGGCTTGTTATAACCAAAAGATGTTTTTGTAAGATAAACACAGAGCAAAGAATCTATAATAGATGCATAAAAGTAGTAATCACCAGGGAAATCCATAAGAAAGAATAAAGAGGTACTACAATGAAACTACAAAACAAATATCAAAATGACGGTATTAGGACCATACCAATAAACCTTACAAGTAAAGGTAAAACCTTAAAATTAAAAATTTAATAGGATTAATATCCCCACTTAAAAATCTTGAGGAATTTGATTAAAAAGAGCTAGTTATATGCTGCTTGCAAAAAAATTCACTTTACATCTAAGGACACACATGAACTGAAAGTGAAATGAGACATTCCATGGAAATGGAATGCAAAAGAAAGCAGCCATACTTATATTAAGTAAAACAGATGTAAAAATCAACTGCATTAAAAAAAGATAAGGAAGATCATTTTATAATAGACATGGGCCAATTTGGCAAGAGGAAATAACAACTGTAAGTAAACATACAGTCAATATAGGAGTACCCAAATATCTAAAGGAAACATTAATATACCTAAAGTCAAAGAAAGACTCCAATATAATGATAACAGGGAGTTTTAACAGACTACTTACAACAATGGATAGGTCATTCAGATAGAATACCAACACAAACAAAAATATAGAGCCTGGGGCTGGGAGATAGCTCAGCCATAGAAGTGCCTGCTTGCCAAGTCCCAAGGAAAAAAAAATATAGATAGATAGATAGATAGATAGATAGATAGATAGATAGACAGACAGACAGACAGACAGACAGACAGACAGACAGATAGATAGATAGAGATAGAGATAGATAGATAGATAGATAGATAGATAGATAGATAGATAGATAGATAGATAGAGAGAGAGACAGACAGACAGACAGACAGACAGACAGACAGACAGACAGACAGACAGATAGATAGATATAGAGAGAAGTGGACAGGCTAAGGCAGGAAGACTGTCAGGAGTTTGAGGCCAGCCTGGGCTACATGAAGACTTCAAGGACAGCCCAAGCCACAGAGAGAAGGAAGAAGGAAGGAAGCTGCAGAACGCCCATTATTCTCAACAACTCATGACACCTCTCCAAGATTTATCATATGGAAGGTCACAAAACAAGTCTCAAAACAACTGTTTAGAAATAGGAAAACAGGGCTGACCAGATAGCTCAGCGTATTAAAGCGCCTGCTCAGGTAGACACAGGGAATGAGGGCTGATCCCCGGGTGCCCTGCTGGCTCCACACCCAGGGCACATTGAGATGGTGATTGAGATTGGGCGCTGTGGCACACACCTACAATCCCAGCGCTGGGGAGGCTGTAAACAGGAGAATCATTGTGAGTCCAATCTATGTAGTAAGATCCTATAGACCCTGTAGACCCTACCCTAAATACAGAAAAAAAAATGAAATTAGACACTAACAGCAAAGATGTAATCAAACAAAATACATACTTAGAAGTTTAAAAGAAATATTCTCAGTTACTCTTGAGTTTAATAGGAAATCTATATATGTTATTTTAATAACAACTATGTAGAAACAAACAAATATTAAGTAAAATAAAAATATAAAAATAAATGCATACATGAAAGAAAAGAGATTATCAGAACTTGAAATGTTTGTTAAGGACATACAAAGTTATAAGCAAAATAGATTTATAATAAACTACAGAAATGGAAAAGTTACAAATGACAGATAATAAGAATATTTTCAATTTTTATAAAATGCTGTATCAAATTTCAAATAAATAATTTGAAAATTTAGATAAAATATATAGTATTTTTGCACCACTCAGTTGGAAAATTGGCTTAAAAAGTACAATAGACCAAAGAAAGATACTAATATGTTAGTCATTCTACTTTTAAAAAAAGGTTTGAGTCTTCTAAAAGGAGTAAATCTTATACAAACCATTCCAGAGTATAAAAAATACAGGCACACAATAGTTATAAGATTGGGCAAAGGTTATCATTCTCTTACAAATAATTAGTATCCTAAATAAAATATTAAATACCTCAATATATTAGGATAATGATGCAGCAAAACCAAGTAGAGTTTATATACAAAATTCCAAATTACAAAATAGAGCTGAGGAGATAGCTCAGTAGACTAACTGCTTGCCTGGCAAGCACAAAGGCCTGAGTTCAATCTTGGGTTCCGCCAAAAAAAATACAAAATATATTATGTAATGCACTGTATTAATAGATTTAAGGAATGAAATCGTATGCAGTGTGAACAAAGAAAACAAACACTGACTGGTAAGATAGCTTAGCAGAACAAGCACTTGCTTAGGCAAGCACAGGGGCAGAAGTTCAATCCCCAACACCAAGTGCTGGCCGCGCCCCTGGGCGTGCTGAGCTGGCTACTGAATCTGGGTGTGGTGGCATGCGCTTATACTTCCATTGCTTAGGAGGCTGAAACAGGCAGATCATGATTCCAAGCTGCGCAGTGAGACCCTGTACCAAATACATTAATTTTAAAACAACAACAAAAAATCTTCCAATCACCATCTACACAATGGCAGAAACCACTACCTTTTGTAATGCCTACAAAGATATAAATTTTATCAGAATAAGCTTATTAACAAATAATGTTTATATGAAAGATGCTATAAAATTTAACAAAAAATAAAGAAGGATGTATCTGAATAGGAATTCTCAATACTGTAAAGATGTCACATCTCCTACAAATTTATTCACTCTACAATCTAAGATTGTATTTATGAAACTTGATAATCTGTTAAATTCATCAGTGGGAAAAACAGCATAAAAATGGCCAAAGACAACTTGCAATAATAGATAGAAAAACATGCTGATGGACAGATCAATAAAAAAGCAACTTGAAAACCTTTAGTAAATGGTAGCAACAAAATTTTAAATTTTTAGGTAAAGCATATCCCATTCCTAAAACCAGATTATTACAACTGCCTCTCTATTTGGAAAAAAACAGTTAAGTTTCTGCCTCACACCAAAACAAAAATAAATTTCTAATGAATTAAAGCATGAAAAATAGATGTAAAAAATACATAGAACACTAATAGAAACTTAGGAGGTAGATTGCACTTCTAAATAAAGCCACATATATATCAAAAGAGGGCAAATGACAAATTTGACAATGCAAAAATTGTCAAAAGAAAAATGATAAACCAGGGGAAATACTGCAACATATGTAATACACAAGAGAGAGATACACACAGCATTTAAAATATATATAATATATAAACAATGTTTATTCAAAACAATAAGTAATACTTTTAAAAATCAAAACTAGTAGAAAAAGTTGGTCAATTATATGAACAGGGAACTCACAAAAAATAAATGTCATATGGCCAATTGACAACAAAGATATCCAACTCCATTACAAATCAGTGAAATTCAAGCTAAAGAAGCAATTTGCCCAGCAGATTGGACCAAAAATGAAAAAGAGTAGTTACTGTCCAATTCTGGAAATCATTTAAAGAAATAAATATGTCCATAGAGGGGTTTTTTTGTTCAGAATATATATAAATTCTTTATTTTTTTTTAAATGTGTTTAGTACAGAGGATACAGGGTCTACAGGGTCTCACTACACAGACTGGACTCATAGTGATCCTCCCGTTTTCAGCCTTCCAAGCACTGGGATTACAGATGTACACCACCAAGCTCAGTCCCAATTACTGTCTCAGCATGCCCCGGGGGCGGGGCCGGCAGGACACACTGGGGATCAATCCCAGCCAGCCGCTGTGTCTGCCTGAGCAGGTGCTTTGATCTGCTGAGCTATCAGGCCAGCCTAGAATATATATAAATTCTTTATTAATTATATTTCAATGTACTTTTATTTCCCAAAGTGAAAGTTACACTCAAAAATTAAGACTGTGGTCATTGAGCACAGTCACTTTTGATTCTATAAGTATGAAATTTTCATTCATTACAAGGAGTTCTTCGTGTATCTTAGCTTCATCCTAAAAAGGGAGGAATGAGGCGGAACCAAAGTGGAATAGTACTCTTTGGGAAGAATCTTTTTTTTTTTTTCCTTTTGCCAGCTTAGCCTGCCCTAGGGTGGGGCTCATGAGGCAGGTGGTGCCGGAGGTCAAACCACAGACTCTTGCGCCTGCCTAAACTTGCTTAAGCAGGTGCTTTAAACCTGAGCTATTTCACAGGCACGAAAGTAAATATAACTTTGAACCAGCAGTTTTTTTTTTTTTAAAAATGATTATTATGTTACTGATGTCACTGTGTGCTTCCACCTAAGAAAAAATAAATAGAATAAAACCATATTTCTAGATGTTCATATAAACATATTTCTAAAAAATCTGGGAGCCAACTTTAACCTCTGATGCGTGACTTAGTATTGGAGAAGAGAAAAGGTTAACTTTTATTCTTTTATTTATAAGTATTATTGAATGTTTATAATGAGTATATTAATATTTAGAGAAAAATAAAATTACAAATGATGGAAGTAAACCCTTCAGGGGCTCTGAGGTGACCAGGCTATCACTGATCCTGTCACAGACTTTTAAGAACCTCTCAGGCCCATAACATTCCCGTCTCAGAGGCTGACTCGCACTTCAAGGACAGCTCAAGGTAGAGTAAAAGTTCTGAGGCAGCAGCATGCGCCGCCTGCGTTCAGGCATTGCCTTACAGTCGAGCATGTGCCCTCCCAAGTACAATCACAGGCTCCAGACGCTGAGCTGCTGAGAATCTCCCACAGCTCTGCAGAAGGTGAGACTTCCCAGAAGAGCAGAATTGCTATTAAGTGAGAGCTACATTCTTGGAATCCTAATCAAGCTTAATATTTTTCTTCAGTCTCTTCCCCACTACTCAGTCTCCAAACTTATTCCCCGGGCTGTGGGGTTACTCCTGGGTGCCTTTGTCCCTGGAGCCTCCTTCCTAGATGTACCCTAATTAGTCACAGTTGAGTTTCTCTGAAGTGAGAATTCCTGGGAGGCTTGTTAAATTAAGTGCTTATGAAAATGGAAAAACATCATTAAGGACTTGAGCTGATTAAGTAACTGGACCAACATCAGCAGCTAAGCCAGAAAAGCAGAAATGACTCAGGGTCCCTTAGAAGTATTTGAACAAACTCATTTTAACTTTTTCCTAATTCCATCCCAAGTGTGTACACCAGCTCCTATGCAAAGGCCCAAGATACTTTCCCTGTCCCCACCATCACCCTGCTGTTTTCATCACACATTGCATCATCACAGCCACATTCCAATACTAGGGTGCTCATTAACACTTCCATCCATGATCACACCAATACTGTCATCCTATCCTTGTGCTATCACCCAGGTGATCACCATGCAACTCTATTACCCCATCACTGCCATGACCACCAGTGCAATGCACATCTGCAGCTCAGGGGCAAAAAGCAATGTGATGCAGACTCAGAAAATGTCTTCACTGGAAAAACAAGAGGAAAAATTTCTTTTTTTTTTTTTTTTGGTGGAACCAAGGATTGAACTCAGGCCCTTGTGCTTGGCAGGAAAGTGCTTAAGAAAATATTTTCAATAGCTATTCTATAATGTTAATCAGATGCAAGTGAATTAAACATGCTATGATTTTAAAAAGACACTAGACTAAGAAGAATATAGTAAGTATAATAAAATAAAACTGAACCTAGAAGCAGTAACTATAAAGGTTAACCTACCATAAAATTGCAATATTCCCTAAGGTGGAGGGAGGAAGACAGTTCTGATAATTACAGACTAGAGATACAGAGATCCCTCCTCCAGTGATACAGGATTTCTAAGAGAAAACAGTAAATAGCTCTGAGGCAATATCCAAATGTATGATACATAAAAACTTTCTGGACTGGACCAACCTTCTACCCTTGGTGAGGCTGTCTGAGTGTGCAAAATGTTCACTGTTAGTAGTCAGTGGTGTATGCTGTTAAGTTTTAAGTGCAACCCTGGGACTTTGATGGCCACCCTAAACAACTCAAAGAGAAATCACCAAAGCTTAAAACAAATGAAAAAGTGAACATTTTAAGCATAAATTTTTAAAAAGCACTTCAGTTTTGAGATGTGCCCAACCCCAGGCCCTGTGAGTGTGTGGGAGAACTTCTGCTCTCTCCTGCCAGATCAAGAACAGGCCCGCCTCACAAGAGAGACCTTTCCCCGTGTTCTGGGGACCTCCGCCGTCCCTCCAGAGCCTGCACAGCCCACCCTACATGCCACGTGAGTGAGACCCTCTGGCATGCCCTCGGGACCCCTCCACCCCTCTGGAGCCCCTGCCCCCAAGCCCACACAGTGAGAACTTCTGTGATGCTCTCAGAATCCCCAGATCCAGCCCAAGACCAGGCCCGGCTAGTGTGTAGGAGAGCTTCTGCGTTCCCCTGTGCCCCCTGGTCCAGGGGCACAACAGAGGGGCACCACAGGTTCACTGGCCTTCCAGTGGAGGACAACAGGTTCACTTCCAAGGGCTACAGCAGGAAGGAGCTGAACACAACAGCTAGAGCCAAGCCAGGCATAACTGGATAAACTCAAATTTAATAGAGCTGCACCCCAATTTCAGTAAGTACTAAAGTTATAACTGCACCAAAGCTCTACACCAAAGGTCAGAGGTTAGTGCTATATAAAATGAAAAAGACAAGGAGCAAAATGCAATCTCAGGCCTCAAGCCCACCCAGAACAAGTGCAGAGGACACTAGCTCAGCTGAAATGTATGAATTAATAGCACTGGAAGTAAAGAAACAACAGCAGAAAGGTAGAGAGAAAATCAGAGCAGAATCAATTTCTGAAATAAAAAAAATGAATCTCTGAATTCACAGCATCTGAAGTAAAAAATCAAATACAGATATATATGGAGGAAACTCAATCTGAAAAAACTCTGCAGAAAAAATATTAATAACTGCTTCTAGCCGGGCGTGGTCGCGCATGCCTGTAATCCCAGCACTCGGGAGGCTGAGGCAGGAGGATTGTTGTGAGTTCGAGACCAGCCTGAGCTACAAAGTGAGCTTAAAGCCAGCCTGAACTGCATAGTGAGACCCTGTCTCAAAAAGGCAAAAAAAAAAAAAAAAAAAAAAAAAACTGCTTCTAAAGAAGACATTGAAAAAAAATAGAGATTAGAAAAATGATGTATTAGGCAAGTGCTTATTCTAATGAGATATCTCCCCAGCCCCTGTTAGTATAATTTAGAGTCTACTATTTTTACAATCACACACAAACAAAGGATCTACAAACTGTAGTACTGGGTTTCAGGTTGAATCCTGAGGGGATTTGACTGACCTTGTCAGATACAAAAGTTACATTTCTTATTATATAAGTCTTGCTTTATCTTTAACCATTCAGCAGAAAATGTTAAAAATGAAGTATAAAAAGTAAAGTCATATTAATAGGCTGAGCTGTAAAAGGTTCAAGTCAACAACTTCTGACATTGCCAATCCTATGGATAACACACTACTATTGCAGACTATTGGACTATATTGGATTATTTTGCTGAATTCACACACCTATAATATTTAAGTGGCAATAGAATACCCTTCTCTGACAAAGCTAAACAAAAAAAGGGGATACAAATGAAAGACCATTTTGTATCTATATATACAAAATAGGACAAATACAGGTACTTTCTTTTAATTCAATGAGAAGAAAAATTTGTACTAATAGTGTTTGGACAGGATATCATGTCTGAGGGCCAGTGGTATAGCTCAGCAGACTAAGAGCTTGTATAGGTAAACATAGGGACCAAGGTTCAATCCCTGGTTCCCCATGCCATGCCAGCCACACATGGTGTTGTGCCGACCAGCCCCGCCTGCAACCCAGGTGCAGTGACATGCACCTGTGGAACCACAGCAAGTGGGAGGCAAAAAAAAAAAAGGGATATCATGTCTGCATCTTATACTATGAATAATCACTACAAAGATAACAATATACAATGTATCAATTATTGAAACTGTCCTACTAATCAGTTTTGAAACTGTATCTTTGCTATTTGTTTCTCAGTAAAATTAATAAGAAAAAAAAAAAAAAAAAAAGAAAAATGATGGATTCCTTGAATGAACAATATAGGAAGGAAATAGATCACATGAAGCAGAGTCAAAGAGATAGAGAGAAAACTTAAAATCTCAATCCCAAACCTGCAAAACCGTTTGAGTGAAAGTGAAGACAGAGTTTCAGATCTTGAAGACACAGGTGTGGCTAGTGAAAAGGTGAGAAAGGATCTCTTAAAAACAACTAGGATGCAGGAAAAAATAACTCGTCACCTGCAAGACAATGCAAAGATGAACAATGTAAGACTTATTGGCATCAATGAGAAGAATGGAGTCACTATAAATGATATAAAAAGAATATGGGCAGGATAGCAGAAAACTTCCCAAGTATGAGGAAACAATCTGATATTCAGGTAACTGAAGCATACAGAATGTCAAATAACTTCACCCCAATTAAAAACACACTGAGACATATAATTGTCAAGATCCCAGAAATCCAGCACAAGAATAACATACTGAAAGCTGCTAGAGAAAAGAAGCAGATCATATTCAAAGGAAAATTCATCAGAATTACAGCCCACTTCTCTTCACAAAACATGAAGGCAAGGAGACCATGGAGCAGAGTACTACAAGTCCTCTATGAAAACAAATTCTAGCCCAGGCTACTATACCCTGAAAAACTCTCTCTCGATTTTGATGAAAAAGTGAAATACTTCCATGAGAAAGAACAACTAAAGAATTTCATAATGACAAAGCCAACTCTACACAGGCTACTGAAGGATGGTCTAGAGAAGGACCAAAATGATCAGAACTCCACCAATGAGAACAGAAGGAACCCACTAAATAGGGCAAACAATTAAACACAGGACAAAAAGGAGTAAACAACAGCAGGTAAATAACATGTCAATCATAAGTCAACACATGTCACTTGTAACCATCAAT
This sequence comes from Ctenomys sociabilis, assembly GCA_004027165.1. NCBI lineage: Eukaryota > Metazoa > Chordata > Mammalia > Rodentia > Ctenomyidae > Ctenomys > Ctenomys sociabilis. The sequence goes on along the minus strand of PVKA01031582.1, from coordinate 4,124 downwards.
GTAAAAGGATTTAATTCACCAATTAAGAGAAATACACTGGCACAGTGGATTAGGAAACAAAACCCAAGAATATGTTGTATACAAGAAACACACTTAACTCATAAAGAAATTCATCAGGACATAGGAGAACCTTGAAGACATAGGAGAACCTGTACTGCAACATCATGTAACTCAGTTGTGCCTCAAATTTCCTGATCAAGGAGATTATGGAGTCACAGAGGAATACGATCAATGATGTAGAGTGTGCCTAAGGAGAGTCACATGGAGAGAAAACATTCTCTCAGGCTTCCACAGAGAGCAAATTGGTCAAGCAATGGCCGTGACTCATCCACATGACTGACACTGACAAAGGATCTACAAAGTGTGGTCCAGGGTTACAGAATAAACATTGACGGTACTTGACTGACCTTATCAGATACAAAAGTTACATTTCTTGTTATATATGTCTTGCTTTCTCTTGATCTTAACCATCCAGCATAAAAGTATAAAAACGAGGTATATAAAGTAAAGCCATATTAATATACTGAGCTGTGATGGGCTCAAGTCAGTAACTTCTGCGGATAACCCACTACTATCGTGGACTGCTGGACTGTGTTGGATTGTTTTGCTGAGTTCACACACCTATAGTATTTAAATGCCAATGGAATACCCAATTCTGAGAGGACTAAACAAAAAAAGGGGCTACAAAGTAAGGACCATTTTGTATTTGTATATATAGAATAGTTACAACAGATATACAGCCACTATCCCTTAACTCAATGAGAAGAAAGATTTGTACTAATAGTGTTTGTACAGGATATCCTGTCTGCTTCTTGTACTATGGATAACCACTAAGAAGATAACAATGTAATATATTAATTATTGAAACTCTCCTATTAATCAGCTTTGAAACTAAAAGAAAGAGAAATTCATAGGCTGAAAATCAAAGGATGGAAAACAATACTAGATGCCTCAGCACATCAGAAAAAAGTAGAGGTAGCAATCCTGTCTTCAGACAGTCTCAACTGCAAATCAAGAATGATCAAATGAAATAAAGAAGGCCACTATATCCTTGTTAGGGGAAAAATTCAACAGGAAGAGGTAACACTCATAAATGTATACGCACCGAACATAGAAGCACCCAACTATATAAGACAAATCTTAATGGACATGAAAAATCCAATATTCAACACCAAAATCTTAACAGGAGACCTTAACACCCCCTTATCCCAAAAAGATAGGTCAACCAGATAAAAAGTTAGCAAAGAAGTAGCAGAACTGAACCAGAGCTTGGAACAAATGGACTTGGTGGACAAATACAGTGTTCCACCCAACCACAGCTGAAAACACACTTTTTTCAGCTGCACATGGATCATTTTCTAAAATAGACCACATACTAGCCCATAGGTCATGCTTAAGGATATGCAAGAAAACAAATTACACCATGCATATTATCTGACCACAGTGCAATGAAACTGGAAATAAACGACAAAAGAAAACCTAAACACATGGAAATTAAACAATACCCAACTCAGCAATCAATGGGTCACAGATGAAATTAAACAAGACATTCAACAATATCTACAATCAATGAAAATTCAACCACAACTTTATCGGAACTTATGGGATATGATGAAAGCAGTTCTCAGAGGGAAATTCATAGCTGTGAACTCACACATTAGGAAAACAGAATAGGAACAAATAAATACACTAATGCTGTACCTTCAACATCTAGAAAAGGAAGAGCAAACCAAACCCAGAGCCCAAAGACAGGAAGAAATCATAAGGATTACAGCAGAAATTAATTCAATTGAGACGAAGATAACAGTTCAAAGAATCAACAAATCAAAAAACGGTTCTTTGAAAGGCTAAATAAAATCAATAAGCCCCTAGCTAACCTCATCAAAAAGAGGAAAGAAAAATTCAAATACAAGCTGTAAGAAATGGAAAGGGTGTCTACGGCCATACCACCCTGAACGCACCCAATCTCATCAGAAATGGAAAGGGTGTAATCACCACAGACCCAGTGGAAATTCAGAAGATTATTAATAGCTACTTTGAGAATCTTTACTCTCACAGAATAGAAGACACAGACAAAATGGACAGATTCCTAGAAAGGTACAAATTACCAAAACTGATCAAGAAGATGCAACAACTCTCAATAATATAATAACAGCCAATGAAATACGAAACATAATAAAAAGCCTGCTGACAAGGAAAAGTCCAGGTCCTGATGGATTCACAGCTGAATTCTACAAGAAATTTACAAAAGGTATAATCCCTATACTCCTCAAACCCTTCAGTGAAATTGAAAAGGAAATATTTCTCCCAAAATCATTCCTAGAGGCAAGTATCATCAAAACCAGGGAAAGACACAACTAAAAAAGAGAACTACAGGCCAATCTCCCTCATTAACATAGCAAAAATCCTCAATAAAATCCTAGCAAATAGATTACAGCAAATCATCAAGAAGATAATACACCATGACTAGGTAGGATTCATCCCAAGGATGGAAGGATGGTTCAATATTCACAAATCTATAAATGTAATACGCTATAGCAATAGAGTAAAATCTAAAAACCACATAGGGGCCAGAGAAAAAGCTCAGTGGAATAAGCACTTCCCTGGCAAGCACAAGGGCCTGAGTCAATCCCTAGTTCTGCAAAAAAAAAAAAAAAAAAAAAAAAAAAAAAAAAAAAAAAAAAAAAAAAAAAAAAAAAAGGCTAAAAAACCACATGATCCTCTCAATTGATGCAGAAAAGGCTTTTGACAAAGTTCAATGCTCATTCATGTTCAAAGTCCTACAGAAAATTGGTATAGAAGGCCTCTACTTTAATACAAAAAAGCCTCTACTTTAATTCAAAAAAAGCCATCTATAACAACCCAATGACTAATATGGTAAAAAACTGAAATCTTTTACTTTCGGATCTGGTACAAGACAAGGATGGCCTCTATCACCCCTCCTGTTCAATATAGTTCTGGAATCATTAGCTAGAGCCATTAGACAAGAGGCAGAAATAAAAGGAATAAGAATAGGTAAAGAACAAGTTAAATTATCATTATTTGCAGATGACATGATACTTTAATTGGAAGAGCCAAAAAACTCTACCAAGAAGCTACTAGAATTGATACATAAATTCAGTAGTATATCAGAATACAAAGTCAATACCCAAAAGTCAATAGCATTCCTTTACACAGATAACAAGCACACTGAGAGGGAAAGTAGGAAACAATACCTTTAACAATAGTACCACAGAAAATGAAATACCTTGGAATTCATCTAACTAAAGAAAAAGATCTTTTCATGGAAAATTATAGTACTCTGAAAAAAGAGATCATAGAGGATTTCAGAAAATGGAAAGATATTCTCTACTCCTGGATAGGAAGAACCAACATTGTAAAGATGGCCATACTCCCAAAATTGTTATACAGATTTAATGCATTCCCTATCAAACTACCACCAACATACCTCCCAGACCTACAGAAATCATTCCTAAAATTTATTTGGAACCAGAAAAGATCTAGAATAGCAAAGGCAATCCTGGCCAACAAACACAAGTCAGGAGGCATTACAATTCCTGACTTGACATTATACTACAAAGCTACTGTAATAAAATCAGCATGGTATTGGCAATGAAACAGACCTGAGGATGAATGGAATAGATTAGAAGAAGCAGAGGCCTCTACGAACACACTCAGCCGCCTGATCTTCCACAAAGGGGCCAAACACGCACAGGAAGAAAGATAGCCTCTTTTAACAAATGGTGCTGGAACAACTAGCTCTTTACATGCTGGAAACTAAAACTTGACCCAGATCTATCACCAGGCACTAAGCTAAGGTCAAGAATGGACTAAAGATCTAAACATTAAAACAGGGGGCCAGGGAGATGGCTCAGTGGAATAAGTGCTTCCGTGGCAAGGGCAAGGGCTTGAATTCAATCCTTGGTTCCACCAAGAAAAAAAGAAACTAAAGAATCTGGCCCGGTGTGGTGGCACACACTTGTAATCTCTGCACTCAGGAGGCTGAGGCAAGAAAATTGTCAGAGACTAGCCTAGGATACAAAGTGAGCACAAGGCCATCCTGAACTGAATAGTGAGACCCTGTCTTTTTTTTTTTTTTTTTTTTTTTTTTTTTTTTTTTTTTT
>PVKA01031581.1:0-26132 GCA_004027165.1 Ctenomys sociabilis | reverse complement strand
AAAAATCATTCATTGAGAATTGTCACTGATCATTGCTGTATTCTTTAAGAAGCATGAAGATTAGTCAAAGTTTGAGAACATGGAGAGAAGCTGGGAAAATTTGAGTATTCAAACAAGATAAATGTAATTGCTCAAAGAGGAAGAAGAATAGAAAGGAAAAGACAAAAATGAGGGGAAAAGGATAAGATTGAAATAAAACTATGTGAATAAGGAGGGGAAGAAGAATTGAGGAGAGGGGAGGATAATGGGGAGAAAGGGGGAAGTAAGATTCATCTCATACAGGTACAAATTCCCTATGACGAATACGGATATTATGCATATTTATAATGGGCCAATACTTGTAATTATAAATTTTGAAAAGTAAAAATAAACATTTTACTGTGGAAACAAAGTCAATATGCAGAATGAAAAACTTCAGTCAAACAAGAAAGCATAAGAACCTATAAAGCCTTGATCATAAATATTTAATGAAGTGACTTCCTCTGTTCATGACTTTTTTTACAACCAGATTTGATTCATAAAAAGAATCAGAAGCAGAAATGAAATAACAGTTGTGTTAATCGGTGTTGAACTTCAGCATTTGAAGATGATGAGCAATACGGAACACCAAATAGCAACTTAATTTTTGACAAGAAATACATTAAATTATAGATTATGTGAACAACTATATAATTTTGGTGAAAAATTTAAATGTACAAAAATATTCACAAACAATTGAGTACAGCTACCAAACAGACAGTGAAAAAGATTTTCATGAACACATCAATTTGAAGTAACGTTTCCAGTACTTATTGACGCTGAAAGATGACCAGGATCTGTGGTTACATATAATAGATAGGTTACCAAAAATGAAATATTATTTCCATTACTTTAATTTAAAAATATTCTTAGATTCCAAGTGTTGACACAAAGATAGAATGAGCGAAGCTATCATGAAATCAGTGAATTATAGTAGTCATTTTGGAAAACTCTTTGTACAAAAAAACTCACTGTCCTGGGATGGGGACATAGGTCAGCAGTCTAAGCACTTGCTTGGCAAGCACAAAGACCCAGATTTGATCCCCAGTATGGCATGCTGTGTGGCCCTGCCTTGGGGCCCAACAGGCTGGCCATCAGAATCGGGCATATTGGTGCACACCTATAATCCCAGCTCTCGGGAGGCTGAAATGGGAGGATCAGTACAAGTCTGAGCTGCATACTGAGATCCTGTACCAAATACATAAATTAAAAAAAACAAGAACCTCATGGTATGCACACCTATGGGAATTGTCAGTAGTATACCAAGAGAAGCCTGCCATGTGTGTATAGAACACCCAGTGGTGCACCAACAGAAGCCTGCCCGTTAGTGAGCTCATAACGTATCCATTACCTTAAGCCAACAGGAAAAACTACATAATGTGCAATTCTATATCTAAATTCGTATATAAGAAAAACTGTGGTGTTAAATGTCAAGGAAGTTTACACTTCCTGGAGCAGGTGTTGGGAGTTCTACAGCTTTTAAAATATTACTTGTCCATTTATGACATGTATGCCATGCTTCCATGACAAGTGTACAAAATTATCCTCACACATCAAAACTTAACTGGAGAAAAACATGTCAATATGTCAACAGCTGGGCTATCTTTATTAGTAAATTCATTGGTGATAGCTATTTTCTTTCTATATTTTGTTTGTTGTGAGTTTTTACACTGCAAATATATTACTGTTTTATCCAGACAATCAATGAAGGTTTAGTTTCTTTTTTTTTTCAAAATGTGCTATTCATTTTTCTTCATCAAGAAATGAAATTCCACATTTTCACACATGTCTTGGCACAATAATTATTATCAGTTCTCATTAGTTCAGTCACCTGTCATCGTTTGGCCTTAATTTAATTTTCTTATGTATTTAAAAATTTAGATTAAATCTAAACCAAATTGTTTGCCTATTTCTGGCATTGACTCTTACATAGGACAGAGACCCTCTATTAAAACTGAGCTAATCCTTTCAAATTCTATATTGGGAACTCATTTTTAAATACTTGTATTTCACCATTAACAGAACAAGAAAGGATACTGTAGAAAGCAACCTCCCTCTATGCAAGTCCTATCAGTCTTGTAAAGTGTTTCTTCCCCCCCCTCACAGGGCAATGATCTGTCTAACAAAATGCATGTGTTTAAGTTTGTTACTGTAACAAAGCTCAAGAGGATGGAATTAAATCAGTTTAGGATAATTATTTATAATTAGATCTTCTTAATGGAAAGCGATTAAGTTCTAAATTATTCTAAAATCTGGCTTGCTTAAATGCTGACAGATTTCTTATTTCCCTCATGAAAATAAGAAACCCCCTATAGTTTTCAGAAATCCGTCTACTCAGAAAATAATCCAAGGCACATTTACAAAAGCTATACAGCAAAAAGAATGTATTAAAAAATCAAAGTTATTGGTTTCTTAATTAAGAGTAGTTCAAATAGAGATTTTGCAAAGATATGTACCTCTTAAACTTGCAAGAGAAAGGTGGGAAGAAATAGCCAATGTTGTTGTAAGCATGAGGAGTACATAAAAAATGTAGTAACTTGGAGGAGAACATGAAGGACAGGCACACACTATCTCTGAAAGCATAAAGAGTGATGGTCTTTTTCTATGCAGTTAGACTCCAGAATGTGAAAGTCTTTTGAAAAAAATCATTAGGTATCTGATTATATTTGATGCTCATCAAAGCTCTACCTCAGTATTGGCTCAGCTCCACAAGTACCTTGTGAAGCCCAGAGCTTCCTGGGCAAAATGGCATTTAGTGGGCTATGCCAAAGGTGCAACATCTGCTTCAAATGAAGGATATCTTTGCAGTGAGCAGTGGAAGAGATAGTCAAAGACATAGCAGCCAGCAACCCCATAAAAATCACTGGGACTTTGATTTTTATCTTTGTCTCTTCAAAACAGCTGAGAAGTGAACTTTTCCAGTGGACAGATGTGTACAGGCCAGTGTGAAGAGATGCCTGACATGCCTTATGTAAGTACATAACAGAAGATTGTTCTTATCCCCACCATGTGAAAATTTAAATGACTACCACATGGGGGATTCCATGTGAATCTCTGGCTTTAGTCCTTTCCCTGAAATTCCTTCCTCAATTAGATTTAGTGAAACACGTGTGTATGCACTTGTGTGTGTGTGTGTGTGTGTGTGTGTGTACACGTGCATTCTGAATAATAAGTTCCTCTTAATTCCTATATAATGAAACATTTCATTAGATAGGTCTAAATCAGGAAAAGTATGTAAAAGCTTTATCAGAATTAAACAACTGGGAATTTAAATTTGACCAAAGAAGTTCTACAAATGCACTTGTCTTGGAAATATCTGCCTAACATTAGACAGCAGCACACAAGAAAGATAAGGCACAGTACTTCGTAACTAAGAGAGCACTGTCCATTTTATTAGTTTTCTTTGCAGCTTAATACATAGATCAAGCTTGAAAGATATTCATTTCATTATCTAAGTGAAAAATTCCAGCTATAATCAAATCTTAATGTGTCTTTTAATTATTCCCAAATAAATTGGTGAGTTAAGTGAAGGAGGTGTGAAACCCTCATTCCAAAATTAATTAAGCACCAGATACTATGGTATAAATCTTACACATGCACTTGCTCAAGGCATATCTCTCCTTTTTTAATCAGAGAAGGCAAATGACCTACAGAATTTACTTCTTTGAGGTTCTAGAGAAAATAAGTAATTAAAGAGGTTCAAATCATGACTTCATTTTAAAGTCCATGTTCTTATCTGAAATCATTATGCAAGTCATTTAAATGATGCCTAGAGAATCTGTGACCCTTTCAGACATAGGGCTCTGGTATTGTCCCTTGAATCTGCACATAAATCAGCAATGCATTTGGAACCAATAGACTAGACTTCAATTGCTATTATGTGGCTTCTGGGGCTAGACCAGAAAAAGACCTGTGCTTCATTTGGTCTGCGCATTCTGAAAGGAGTCAACCACCAAGAAGAACTTCCAACTGCCCTGAGAATGCCATGTTGCTGTTTGACACTTTAACCAAGCTCTAAGCCAGTGCCCAGCTCAATAGCCAGTCATGTAACTGAGCAAAGCTGGAGGTTGTACGCAGTTGGGATGTACCTAAAAACTTTAAATTTGTTGAAAAACTGACACGTAAATGGACAGACAGCTACATTCCTGATTGGAAGAATTAATACTGCTAAAATGTGATTAAGAATTATCCAAAGTGATTTATCCAAAGTGATTAAGAATTCAGTGCAGTCCTTCCCCTATCAAAATTTTTGATGTCATTTTTCAGACATAGAAAATTAACATTTACATATGAAGCCACAAAAAGCCTGCTATAGTACAAATGTTTTGGACAAAGAACAATCTAAAAATGTAGCCCAATTTCAAAGTATACTAAAAAACCATGATAAAACAATATGAAATAAGTATGAAAACACGCATGTGAACTGAGAAAGCAGATGCTAGAGACTAAAAGTGAATTCAAATATATTTATTCTCATCATTGGCACAAAATATCCAACACTCACAACACAGAGGAACAAGAGTTTATTTTGTCTCAAGGTTTCAGCCCTTAGTAAGTTGGTTCCAAGGCAGAAAAGAAGGGCACAGGGGAAGGCGCTCAGTCCACAGTAGCTAGGAAGGAGAAAGAGAGCAGAGAGCTGGAAAGAGAGATTAGTCTTGCAGGTGTGTACGCAGCGATAGCCTCAAAATAGGGCCTGCTTGCTAACAGCAAATCAGCTAGGGAACTCATCATTGGGTGAATCCCCTGGTGATGATGGGGCTACGTGAGCCAATCAGCTTCCAAGCACCTGAGAAGGCGGGGCAGCACTTTCCATCTCACCCATAACATACTTCTAAACTTTAAAGTGATGCCAAATGCACACAACAGGAAAAGACTATTTAAAAAAAAATGCCATTAAAAAACTAGATAGCTATGCACCAAAGATTGAAATTGGACCCTTATTTAACACTATGTACAAAACTAAATTCAAAATAATTTAAAAACTTACACATTTCTTTAATACATAAACTACTAGTAGAAATGCTTCTCAAAATTTGTCAGGGTAGTGATGTCATATATATATATATATATATATATATATATATATATACCATATAATACATGCATTATATGAAATATACAAAGATAAGATTACATCAAACAATAAACAACATAGTTAAGAAAAACTTGGAGTGAAAACATTGACTGAGCATACAACTGATAAGGTATTAATTTCTGAAGTTTATAAGGAGCTCAACTCAACAATAAGGAATCACCCTATTAAAAATGGGGAAGAAGGTATGCAAACACCGCAACCACATGTGAAAAACAATGCTTAACCCCTCCGATGATCAAGGAATATAAATGTAACTGACAGTCAGATACAACTTCACAGTTGTTAGAAAGTCTGCAGTTGAAAAACTCATGTAGAGAAAGGGAAACACATACACTGATAGTGAGAATGAAATATGGAGGTTCCTGTAAAAATAAGAAAACAGATACGCTCAAGCAATACCACCTCTAGGTAGATAGTCACAGGAAATAAAAAAGTATCTCTAAAATATCCCTGTTCTCTCACGTTCACTATAGCGTTATTCACAATAGTCAAGGTTTTGAATCACCAAGGGTCTAATCATAATGTGCTTGGTGCAATGTGAGGCATAAACTTATCCATAATAAATATAAAAGCAATAAAGGATGACTATCTCATGCTATATTAAAGAACTGTACTCAAACTGCATTAAAGATATACATGAAATTTATTATGGATGCACTCAGCCTTAAAAACCATGAGCCCCTATCCTCTGTGCCTCTGTGGGTGACCCTAGGGGACCTTATGCCAAGTAAAACAGTCCAGCTTCTGAATGATCTCGCATGTATGTAGAACTAGCATGTAGCATATGTGTAGAATCAGAGTAGAATGGTGCTTGCTAGAAACTGGCAAGTGAGGAAAATGGTAGCATGTTGGGCATGATGTTAAAAATTTCTGGGCTAGGGAGACAGCTCAACAGTCTAAGTGCCTGGCTGGCAAGCGCAAGCAGCCAGGTTCGATCCCAGGTACCACATGTCATGCTAATGTGCCAGCCACTGAAACAAGGCATGGTGATGCACATCTGTAGTCCCAGAGGCTGAACATAGGAGGGTCACTACAAGTCTGAGCTGTGTCGCAAGATCCTGCACCAAATAAATAAAAGATTAAAAAATATATTTAAGATATTAAAAATTTTAATTTAGAGGAAGAACCAGTTCTGGAGCTGTAAAGTGCAGAAACACAGTTCCGGATAGCACTGTACTTCAAATTTTTTCAAACAGTAGATCTTAAAATCTTCTCACTCCTTCAAATTTAAGGTTTACCACTAGCAATCAAAGAAACATAAATGTGATAACTTTGTGTTGTACACATGTATCAAAGCTACACAGAATTGACTTTCAATATGCAAGTCTAGGGGATTGGCAAGATGGCTTAGCAGACTAAGTACCTGCTCAGGCAAGCTCAGGGACCATGATCTGATCCCCAGAACCACGTGCCACACTGGCCCCACCAAGCATGCACTAAGCGGGGCACAGAGTTCAGGTATGATGGCACCTGCCTGTAATCCTGAGAGGGGGAGGCTGAAAACAGGAGGATCACTAAGAGTCCGAGCTGCGTAGTTAGACAGTGTGCTAAATACATTAAAAGAAAAAGAAAAGAAAATGCAAGTTTTTTTCTCTCTGTATTTCAGGGAAGGGTCTACAGGGTACTCAGGGTCTCACTACTAGATCAAACTCATAGTGATTCTCCTGATTCTTCCCAAGTGCTGGGATTACATGTGCACACAACCATGCCTGGTTTCAATCACTATCTCAGCATGCCCCGGGAGTGCAGCCAGCATAGCAGGCCCAGCAATCAAACCCCTGGCCCCTGTGTTTAAAATAAAGTTAATTTTACTTTAATAAAGGTAAAATTGCATAAAAATGCAAGTTAATTTTACCTTAATAAAGCAAGAAAATAACTAACCAGAAAAAATTCTCTATTGTGTAATAGTGGTCCAGTTTCCATTGGCATTGAAGATCAATTATCTCAGCAAAGAATGTCTTCTTCTATGCTTAGTAATTCAGGGCTAGCAATGGGTTAAAGTGCCTACCTAGGCAGATTCAGGGACTGGGGTACGATTACCAGCATGCTGTGCTGGCCTCACCCTGTGGCATGCTGAGATGGAGATTGAGACTGGATAGTTCAGTCTCTGTGTGTTATGTTCTTGAGATACCTGATTATAGTGTTCCAAGTGAGTGGTTACCCTATTAAAATGACATACATTGCTTTGGTGAAGGTGTGATAAAGATCAACACTATAAACATTGGCAGTATACAAGACCTTTCTCTACTCAGATGGAGCTGGATCTTACACTTCATTCATTGTAGGTCCATAAACTGGCATAAGTCTGAGAAATTATCAAAAGTCTGTGATTTTGTAATTATGATCCAGGTTAGACTTTTGTTCATTTGACCTAAACTATTTTGGTTTATACAGGTCTCCTGTCTATTTCACTTGTAGGATCACGTGTTTATTTAGCAACACCACAGATCTGTCCAAGTCACACTCTTCTGATCGTCACTTTTACTCTATTGTCCATCAAGGTAATCCTGCCCATTTTACCTTTCTCAGCTTAGTGCTATCACTTTATTTCTGCAAACCTATCTTCCATTTACTCTTTTTCATTTTGGTTTCTCAGTTTGGAGGCCAAAGTTCACATTGTAAGGTCATCACTATTCGAACAGCAGTCACAGATCATTTCAAGGTGGCCAGGTGTACCTTACAAATTTATGTTTCACAGCAGCATGGATCCTCTAATGGGTAAGTTTTAAAGGACAAACCCATTCCAACATTCTAGTATGCTTAGGTTTGAATATCTTACTCTGTTGTAAACAGAAGTAGGTCTGGTATCATAGTCACTCACCTTTTGCCCATGTTTCAGCAAACAAATCCTATGATAAAAGCCTTTTCCATTTCCCAAATTTCCAACATCGTAAGCAGAATTTGTATTTAGTAAGCCCACTTGCTAAAATGATCCTTTTAAGCTTTATAGTCTTTCTACCATTAACCTGAATGTCTGCTGTATGTATGCTTGCATTTAGAAACTTGTAGGAGAATCAGCCAGAGGTATGTATGAGATAAATAGGCAAAGTACAAACTTTTTGACCTATATGTGCAAAACCAGAATTCATGATTAGACATTCAATGGTAGACTAGTGGGCCACAAGTCCAAGTAGAATCAAATGCACAGCCTTAAGGAATGAACGCTGTCATGTGTCCCCCCATCTATCCCAAGGTCAGTCATTGAACAGACCACCCTTGCCTTCCCTGTCTGTCCCTTGTCCCCTCCATGATCTCTTCCTCTTCCTCTTCCTCCTCCTCCTCCTCCTCCTTCTTCTTGTATTTTGTACAGGGTCTCATTATGTGGCTCAGATTCATAGTGCTCCTGCTGTTTTCAGCCTCCCCAGCACTGGGATTTCAGGCATGCACCACCACATCTGGCCTCTGTAGTCAGCTTGGTGCACCTCGGGTCAGGGCCAGCATGGTCCTGCACTTGCCTAAGCAGGTGCTTAGTCCACTCAGCTGTCTTGCTGGCCCTCCTTGCATGACTTCTTGCCCATACACTCTTCATTTTTATTTTCTCCTTGCTTCCTGGTTCTATCAATTAAAAAAGAATGCAATAGTTTCAGTTGGGAACTGTCATTTGAGACCTTCTCATTTTGAGGGGTCTTGATTAATAGCAGCCCCTCTGGGCCCTGTTAGAGTATGGATTGGATATTTACTTTGAGTAATCTTTGAGTAATTGTTGATCCTTTTTCCCTGAGCCACAACTGTGAGCTGTGAACTCTAACAGAAACTCTAGCAGCACTTTTGGATATCACATCCACTTTTAAGGGCCACCTTTTGGATGTCATGCTTAGGGATTTTTTTAGATTTAACCATAGCATTGATTTAAATGCACAGAAACCTGGCAAAGGTGAATTCTGAGAATCAGCTTCAACTTGTATGGCAAGATCCACAGAGGATGACATTGTAGTATCCTAAGGTAACACAGGATTAAAAATCATTGGATGGGAGTAGAACAGATATTTCTGATGGGCTTGAGCGTGGCTCTTCCACTACAAAGATAATAATTGGAATTTAGGAGTTCAGTACCCCCAGGCTTTGTCATTGTCCTCATAAATATCTCCATTCCAACTATTTTTTTGAGTTGCTACCACTCCTTCCTAATTAACACTTTCAGTTCCATGATAGACACCAAAAAGCTGAAGTTCAAATTGCATTGTAATTCAAAATGATATTCTGGATTTGAATTTCAACAGGCACAGTTCCAAAGAAGCAGAAGATAATGTTCTCCCCTTGAGCAAGCAATGCTGTCTGATCATAGATTTAGTACTTAACCTGATGATTCAAATCCCAGAGTTAATCCTTTTCTTTTTCCACTTCGCCTACACAGCAGGACAAGGGTATTTTGAGTGAGAGGGATGTCTAGATCGGCACATCACTTTTTAAACCCAAGCAACAATATTTTACTTAGTTTCCTCAAACATATGATCTTCAGTTTAAGATGGTTTGGCTTTAAAATCTTTCTGTTTTACAAGAGCACTAGAGCCATGCTTATTCTACAGAAATTATACTAAAATGAATTTAATTTAGTGCACATTAAAATTTGGAACAGTGATTAATTACTGTACACTAATTGATCACATAATAAATTAAGAAATTCTAATTTAGCAATATGATATATGATGGTTAATCTGGATTGACACCTTTACTGGATTGAGACACTTCTGTAAAATTTGAAAAACACACCTGTGAGTGTCTCTGTGAAAGTGTTTCCAGAGATAATTGGCACATGGGTCAGTAAAATAAAGAGAGAAGACTTACTCGTACTCTAGATGTAGAAAATATTGCGCAAGAATTGAAGAACAAGATCAACAAAAGTTAGGGGGAAAGGACTTGGGAAATAGTGTGGCAGTCTATCCTAGCAAGTGCAAGGACCTGGGTTTGATTCTTGGTACCTCATGACATGCAGGCCCTGGGCATGCGGTGCTGGTTGCCAACACCAGATGTAGTGTGGCATGCCTGTAATCCCAGGGCTGGACAGGCTGAGACAAGAGGATCGCTAAGAGTTTGAGCTGCATAGTGAGACCCTGTACCAAGTAAATAAAGAAGGAAAAGATTTCAAAAACTAGGGGGAAAAGGGAAAAAAATTTGCTTACCTATGAAAACTGGATTCTACTTAAGCAGGCAGTTTTGATGATAATACTTTTTTCCCCACTGCAGTTGTACCACTTGCAAACATCAGTCTCCAACTTCTTCAGCCTCTGAATGTAACTTCACACCTGCAAGTCTCAGTGATCTTCTAGGACTTCAGCTTGGGATGGGGCTGTATCCATGGTCTCTCTTGCACTGAGATTTCTAGACACTGCTTTGGCTGGATCTTCACCTGGCAGATGGCGATTGGGTGACTATATACCTGCAGTGTAAGCAAATACAAGCAATAGCCTTGAATAATTAATTACTCATCTACCTACATTCCATTGGTTCTGCTCCTGGAAAGAACACTGCCTAATACAAGCACATGATGCTTTCTGCCAAAGTGTGAGACATAAGTCACAAGGATAACGAAGTGGAACTTTACGAAGTATGGTGCTTTAAAGCACTGTGTTCAATAAGATAGGATGTTGCACAGTTCTGACTCCAAATACCTTCAGCTTCCATTGGTTTATCGGGAAGCAGCAGCACCAACATAAGTAAGGAACTATACAGTTAGTGTCAATGTTCTCTGACTTCTCTCCAACAAGAATGAAATCATAGGTTTAATAATGAAGCATAAGTTGATGGAAAGATTTTTGAACATGTATGAGTTCAATAGTGATAGCACTGATTGGGAACATGAACAACTACAACCAAAAACCTTGGTTACAGCTCTTAAAAACTTAATTTTGTCTACATCTTCCAACCTCATGATATGTACAACACTGTCACAACCTTGTATCTGTGACTGTTTTACACTGTTCACCGAAGTCTTTTTTCTTTTAAAGCAACTATACATTTTTAAGCAACATTAAAAACAATACAGAATTTTCAAAAAAGGATGATGGGAAATCAATAATGTCTGTTACATTGCATATTGCTATCTTCAAAGTGGTTGTTTAGATTACCAGATATAGACATGTGAAATTGATCAAATAAGCATTAACAGGGCTGGAGAGATGGCTCAGTAGAATAAGCACTTACCTGGCAAGTGGAAGGTACTGAGTTCAACCCCTGGTACCACAAAAAAAGCATTAACTTTTCTTTTCAATAGCCATTAGAAATTATTAGCACAATTATCATATATATGTGATTATATATATATATATATATATATATATATATATATATATATATCTCCTTCTTTCTTTTCTCCTTTCCCCCATCCCAGTTGTTCTTTCCTTTTGAGCAGTTTCTTTCCTTTTCACAGTAACAATTGTACCTTTCAGATTTTATTTATTCTTTCAGTTCTTTACACTACGGAGATAATACAATGTTTACACATATGAGTCTTATTTCACTTATACATATGACTTCTAGTTTCCTCCATTACCTATGAAAAGCCATGAATTTATCCTTTTATACTCATTGTATAAAAGACCACATTCCTTCACTGAAGTTCTCCAAGCACAGGTGGTATAAGTACACAGCTCATGGAGTTTGTATGAGCTGTATGTATTCTCCTAGCCAGGAACTAGATAAAAAAAAGTTCACATGATTTTAATTGTACACTTCTGTTCTTTACAGAATATAGAACTTTCACTTCTAGAATTAGAGCAAACACCCTTTCTGCACTGGGTAAGGAAAGACATAGCAGGGTTGGCCACCTTGCTCTTTCATTTCCACCCATTTCCTAACTCTTCTCTGCTTGAAATGGTTGTCTATAAACATGCATTATAACATGCCTACCACTTAAGCATATTAAATGAGTTAATACATATAAACCGTTTTTAAACATCCTTGGGTCATAATAAGTTCTGAATCAGTGTAAACCATTTTTAAACCTTTTTTTTTAACTTTTTATCTCTTTTTCTTTTTTCTTTTTTTTAATTTTTGTTTTATTGAAGTACAAATATCAATGAGACAGTTTTAAGATACCTTGACAAGATGGATTTGATAAATTAATACATTGCAAACTGTTTTCATAATGTTTTGGTATCATAGAAGGTGCATACTTACAGACATTATTATACCATATGTCCTATCATTAAATAAAGAATGTAGCTGTTTGCATATCTTATTTTTTATACCTGGATTACATCAAAGATTAATACTTTTTATCTTGTTATTTTCCTAGTGGTTGTCTATAGTACTAGAAGCCGACGTAATATCCTGTCCAATCACTATTAGTGCAAATCTTGCCTCTTATAGGATTATGTAGAAGCACAACGTTATGTATCCCAACTGTACTGTCTATACACACACATCATGATTTTTCCTTTCTATACCTCTTCCTTTGTCTACACCTGTCAAAGATGGGCACTCCATTGTCATTCAACTAACTTAGGTGCTTGAACTCGACAACACAGTCCAACACAGTCCAGCATTCCACAACAATAATGAGTTATCTGAAGAAGTTGTCAACCATAGCCATTTACAGCTCAGCTTAATATTATGGCCTCACGATGTATACTTCATTTTCTACGGCTTCGTTCATTTGCCCCGCCCTACCGGTTACCCGATGACGCACAGTGCTTGCTCAACGAATAAGAAGGGAAAACGGAGTCCTTTACGTAACAGAAGATAAAATTTCAATGAAATTGCAGCACGTGGAGAAGCTCATTTGTCTTCTTATATAAAGGACAAATAAGGAACTGGACTTTGACATCAAGCTGTAGGAGTGAGAGATGGCATTGCTTCCGTGACCCACACTCCATTCAATAACAAGTCCGGAGAGAAACAGCTTTTGGGAGTCCGATAGGAGCAGACACCTAAGCATTGCTGTTTGGCTGAACAGCCACCCCATTCTCGTCTTCTGCCCAACCATTTCTTACACCTTTCAACTATTTGGCAACACAACTCTCCGGAGAGTGAGAAGCTGTGTCAGATTCCACATATCCGATTCCATGTAACAGAGGAGTGGCCTCCGAAAATGAGGCCCTCATTTTCATACAGAAAATGCCCTCTCACTGATCAGGACTACTCTGTTTCCACAGTAGGGAAGAATCTTCTCATAGAAGTGCCTGTTGATTGAACAACCAAATGAAACATTGAGGAAAGTGGAGTCACCCACATGTCCAAGAAGAGACTCAATTTAGCAAAAGAATAAAGTACATGAAAAAAGCATCACTAATAATTTGCCCTAAAAAGAACCCAACTTTTTGTCTTGCTCGTATAGTGTTTACAAAATATGCAGAGCTAACTTAAGCTAATCTGGATAATTTCTTTTGATTCCAACTACAGAAATTTTAGTACTTTCTAAGTATAAATGGCTACTATTTTAAATCTCTGGAGCTAAGACTCCAATAGGAGTCATCAAACAAAATACCACGTGCATTAGGATACATATACAAAAAACAATCTATGGTGGGGACACTGTTCCTAGACTTCACTGCAGACATCTATGAAATTCTTGGTATACATGTGATATGAATTACCCAGTGCATCCCAGGAGAATTTAAACGCAAAGAAAAATAATTTTAAAAATCTTTAGTTTTAGTGTGAATACTCTTGAATTTTGACAGATGTTAAGGTTTTTTTCTTTCATATGTCCTTAGCTCCTTTTAAGAGCTTAGATTAGACACTATCTTATTTTTGTTTATTGAACACAATTTATTTGTCACACTGAGACAGTTCCCAAGACTATCAATAGCAAACTGCCTCATTTTTGGCAGAAAGCAGAGGTTGAGAATTGAAGCAATAGACTCCATATAAAGGACATTCTGTACTTCCTCCCCAGGGTAAGAATAGTTTCCATCCCAGATGTATTCCAAAACCTTCCATGATTTTGATGACAGTAGCAGTAAATTGTCATTTCTCAAGTACCAAAATGGGCAACCAGAAGTCGTAAGCTTCTTTTCACAACTTTAACAATCACAGTTTGCCAGCTGAGAAATCAACTTAGGGGAGCCTTTGAGAATCACAAAGGTACACTTGAATCTGCTTCTGTTTTGCCACCATTTAAATCTGGCTCTGGATGTGCCTTTGCATCAGGCAGCTGGGATAATAGTTGAAACAAAGAGTGGCAGCTACAAGACTCTTGATTTGTAGGATATATGCATACAAAAGCAAGTGTGTGTGATATATACGATTATGAGAAATAAATTGGACCTGGAGTCACAGGCATGATTTTTATCCCATTCTGGCTCTCATATTTAATAGCATAAATGTCCATAAGAGTGATTAAGAAATTAATTTATAGAGAGATTTTTATAAGAAAAATATTAATGTGAATGAAAAAGAAGCCAATTATGTGTCAAACTCATTCAGTTGTATTTCCCTAATTTAATTATTTGAACAAACTGTAATTTGAAAGCCAGGAAACTGAGATTGGCGTCAGTTAAGTAAGAGATTTAGAGTATTACTTACAATGAGAAGTGGAAATGGAAATTTAAAATATACATTTGCTGGCTTTGCTTCCAAACTCAGAACTTGGAAAAGAGTGCAAAAGGTGTAAGCGTAGATACTGGGGCAGTGACACCAGTGTCAGGAGATGGCTACCTCCACCACGAGGTAACTTCATCTGAATCACAGGTAAAGTCTCAGCCACAGGTCTATGATTCGGAGATTAACACATTTCTTCTGAGCTCTTGCTCTCTCTTTTTTGAAGATGTTTTCTTTTTAGTTATTCATTTACTTTTAATGTATTTGGCATAGCGTCTCACTGCACAGCTCAGACTCCTACGGACCCTCCTGGTTTTAGCTTCTTCAGTGCTGGGATTACAGGTATGCACCACCACATCCAGACTATGGCCAGCTCAGCACACCCAGGGACAGGGCTGGAGTGGCTTATGATGCAAGGATCAAACCCTGCCCTGGTGCTCACTGAGCAGGGATGCTAGTTGACTGAGCTATCTCACCAGCCCTCCACACACTCTTGAGAATTATTCTTTTGCCTTGCTCCACTTGTTCTATTCACCTCTACATGAATTTGAACTGAAGCTTCCCTTGAGCACAGATGCCATTAGTAGTTAAGGTTAATAACTTAACACTTATTCTATTCTCTCTATTTTCAGCAAGTAAGCATTTACTTTTTGCTGTAATATATGTACCAAAGACATGAATCTCCAAGCTTTGCTCTAAGCTGATCCCATTGGTCACATCCTAGGAAATACATAATTGTCAGTATGTCTCCTGAAACCTCTGCCTCCTCTCTCTCTAGACCACAACAACATTGTTGTTGTGAGGATTTACAAGAGAAAGGATTTAATGCAGGACATATAATTTATAGGATTATTTTATAATATTCACCCAGAGAGCCGAATATAGAAGAGTATATGAAACCTGTCCATACACTGGAGACCCAAAGAATCCAATGGAGGGCCTGGATCCAAGGATAATTTCTAACACAAGTCCAACAGAAGATCAATAGCCCCTGGCAATGTCTTCCATGAATCAAACTGGAGGCCTAAAGCTCATGACAATGCCTCAAGCAAGTCTGTTCCAAGGATCTCCACTGAGAAGGCCCAAAGGTTGGGGATATAAGCTAGAAAGTCTCTGCCAGCAGGAAGAAGGATCTTTGCAAGCAGGCTGAGGGATCTGAACTGGAACCAGGGAAAACTCTCAAGGTAAGGAGCAGCCCCCCCTGCAAAACAACAAAAAACTAAAAACACCACAGCCATCCTCAGCAACAGTGAGGTTGAGAACAGCTGAGCTCATATCAGGAAAGCCAGTATGACAAGCTCCTCTGTGATCATCAACAGCATACCATGTTCTCCCCCAGTTTCCCTTTCATATTACCAGCAACAATCACATAGGCCTTCCACACCAAGAACCATACTGGTTCAGTTTAGATGGGTGTTGTAAGTTGGCGATCAGTTACCATACCCAACTTTGTGTGAAAGAGACATGTCACCTGAAATGATACTTTAACTTCAGTATAAAGTATTTTTGCATAAACTTTTAATTTTAGCAAATGTGATTCTATACTTTTTTTATACACCAAACACTATATTCTGATAGTGTTAATGAATTATCCAATTCCAGAAGAAATAGAAACAGAAAAATTATAAAACCAAATGCTAAAAAAAAATTGTATGTATTCTTATTATATTGAGCTCCTACCATAATCTAGACATTGTTCTCAAGATAGATTTATAGATAAACAATGAGGTCTTTCTCATTGTAGAGTTTAAGTTATAATAGTGGTTTAGAAAGACTAGATAAATAAACAAAATACAATATAGCAGAAGGTAGATGAAATATAAACAAACATACTAGGAGAAAGAAAGATAAGGGGAGCTCTGTTAGAGCACACACTAAAGTCCTCACCACTTTGGCAAAATTGCCATGAACATTTGGCCCAAGTACCACAGGCAAACAAATAAGGACATTTTTATCTTGGTCTGGGAAGCATACAATAGGCTTCATTTAAAAAAGACAATCACAGGATCAATTGCAGAATGGAAGGTGAACCAACAGAGAATGAACAGGCCAATACAGAGAGATGAAATTGATTTATTTTTCTTAATCCAAAGATGTACCCAAAACAGTGTTAAGAAAACTTTAGGAAATGACAGTTTCATTTTGGTAGGAGGTGATGAGAGATTGAGCAACACAAAAGGTGGCCCTGAAGTAATCTGTGTCATACTCAGTGCAATCGAACGTGCCAGGTAGGTGGAACTTTGTCGTGGTCGCTACTTTTCTTAGACATAAAGCCAAGTCATCAGAACAGTCTTCCCAAGAGCTTTGTTCCATAGAAGTGGGAGAATTCTCCTTTACTCAGAGGGTACACAACTGCCTCATGTAAGACCTGGAAATCAAAACTTTCCAGTTAATATACTGGAGCTGTCTATCTACCTTGCCTTAGATTCTTATTAAAATGCAAATTTCTGTGTCTAACATCAGATTAACAAATCAGAGCTTCTCACGAGAAGCCCAGATATTTTAACTTTCAACAGAACTGAAGGTCAGGAAGAATTAATTTAAGAAAATTGATCTATCTAGAAAGAATGAATCTTCTACTACTGATTTCTACTCTTCTACTTAAAGGAATAAATAATGCTTAAATTTTTATCTTTTTCCTCCAATTTTTGATGAATTTTACATGCTTATTTCTGGTGATCTGAACAACTAATTTGAAGACAACAATATGCAATATAACAACCATTGTTGAATTCCTATTATTTTGTTAGAGAAACTCTGTTTCATTTATAATGTGCATTTTTTATTTGGTTGATTGTTTTTGTTTGCTATTTTTTATTCTCTATAAAAATAAAAAAATAATCTCAAAAAAAGAGTTCTGAAGTTAGAAAGTTGTGAGGAATAGAATGTCAATTTGGCAAAATATAGTTCCCAAAAGGTAAAATTACAGTCAACAGGGTCCACAGGTAGATAATACAAATTAATTTAGAATATAATTCTCCAAAAGGCTATTCATGATTAATATGAAATACATGATGATTGTACTCCACAAAAATGCCAGTAGAATGCTTAATGTAAATGCTGTGACTATCAAAGAAATATTATTTCTTGAACATTGGTTATTTTTTTTAGTTCTTTTGCTGAAACAAACCAAGTTGGTTTTTCAGGACACTTATGTATCAATTGCACTCAAGAGACAAAGGAAATATCTTGGGTCCTACCCATAGTATCACTCCTACACCCAATGGACCTAAAGGGCCGGAAGTTGTTATAAGGCAGCTATGCTTTCAGACATGGTGGTGTGTGTAGACAGCAGAGACTCAGAACACCTCAGGAAACAGGTTAGGGTCATCTAGGCACAGGTTTATTTATTTATTTATTTATTTTTGGCAGAACCGGGGATTGAACTCAGACCCTTGTGCTTGCAGGGAAGCACTTATTCCACTGAGCCATCTCCCTGGCCCCTTGGCACAGGTTTAATGTGGAGGTCATCTGATCTTTCCCTCAACCTCATAATGAACTTTTCATGAACATTAGTTAAATAAACAATCTATTATTATAAAATATATAAAATAATTTCATAGGGTTACTAGTTGCTTGCTTTGTGCATTCTTAATGTCAAGTGGATTCGGTTTTCAGCTAGAATGAAAACAGCACCTCATGGAAACCAGATGAAAAGTGCTGAGTATAAGATTTCAAAGGATAGGTTCTTCGGGGGAGCTTGAGGAAGAATCAGTGTTCCTATTGCACAGAGAGTGCTTGAAAAAAAGGCTGTTTGGACTTATCTAAATGTAATAACTGTTAGAACAGTGATTCTTCACCAAGACAAATTGTTCCTGCCTCTACCTCTTGTCCTGAGGGAATATTTTTTAGTGCCTGCAGACATTTTTGAGTATTAAGCTAGAGGGTTCCACTGGTATAGAGTGGACAGAAGCCAAAGATATTGCTGAACATCACATGATATACAAACAGTCCTTGTCCCCAACAGAAACATGACAGTGTGTGAAGGGTCCCCAGGGTGAGAAGCTCTGAGCTGGACTTGAGCTTTGGGAGGAATCTTCATCTGACAAGTACCTCAATACAGACCCAGAAGATTCACAGTAATGCTTATGTTTTTCATGAAAATAATCAAAGAAGTCATCAGAGGAAAGGACTCTGAGAGTTATCCAGAGGGAAGAGGGGTCTGATGGGCCATGGGATTCAATCTAAACCTATGAAGAAAATAGCAGAGAGATGAATGCTTTGAGAATCAAGTACTAATTAGTCTTTCCGCTCTGACTCTGAGTACCTATGATTTAGGCTTATTTTATTTTATTTTATTTTGTTCTTTAAAATATTAGGTAGCATTGACTTAAACAAAATTTTAAAATATATATATTACAAAAAACTCAAAAAAGTATGATAAATGCAAGAAACAGAATTTTTATGCAGTCATGCAAATCTTCTGATTAAATTTAGAAACATGTAATAGTTTATTTATTTTTCAAAAACTTTTTTGTCAGCAGAAGTTTGTGATACAAAGTGATCATATTTAACTTGGAGATGGATACATTTGCCTATAGCATCCTGAACATTTTCTCTCCCTCTCATCCACATCATGCTCTCCTTCTTCCCAGAGCCCTTCAGAGTCAGCCTCCCAAGTTCTCAGTAGCTTTGACTTTTGCACAAAGTACAACTTCCCTGCATTTCCATGTCTTCCTCTGTCAGTTGGGAAGATAAACAAAATTGCCCACAATGTCCTTCCCAATTCCTTTTGCTTCAGGGCAATGTTTTTCTACCAGATCAATGCACTTTAGTAGGAAATTCATTCTCTAAAATGCTCTGCTCTAGTTCATTGCAATTTGGGGTTGATGTCAATGAAAAAGGGACATGTGG
This sequence comes from Ctenomys sociabilis, assembly GCA_004027165.1. Taxonomy (NCBI): domain Eukaryota; kingdom Metazoa; phylum Chordata; class Mammalia; order Rodentia; family Ctenomyidae; genus Ctenomys; species Ctenomys sociabilis. The sequence continues at coordinate 6,685 of PVKA01031581.1, read as the reverse complement.
TTTGCAAGCTCAGCAGAGACACTAGGTCCTGCAATGGCTGCGATGGACATCTGTTCACCATGCAGCTTTACCAGCCTCCACTGAAACTGCCATCTCAAGTCTCTGAGTCAGGAACTGAGCTGCTTTCCAGCTGCATTTAGTAGCTTTGCAGTACTACTATGTTAGATGGCTAACTTAATAAGGATGCAAGCTTATTTAGCTCACAGATTCTGAAGTTCATAGACCAAATGGTATTTTACAGGCTTGATAAGGATCAGTCCCTGACCACATGGCTTCAGGATGGAGCTATGTCAGATGTCAAGGGAGCAAGAGAGAGAGAGAGAGACAGACAGAGAGAGAGAGAGAAAATAAGAGACAGAGATGAAGACAGACAAACAAAGAGGAAAGGAGAGGGATAAGGGTGAGGAGAGGGACAGTAACACCCCTAGTCCCCTTGGAAATCACAAATAAAGACTTTTTGTTAACACCTATCTCTTGAAATTCCCACATTCCTGTCCTGGAGGCTATGCTATCATGTATGGACTTTTGGGGCACATCCCCCATATTCAAACCACAGCAAATGGCTCCTGTGTCTTCAGTGCCAAAGTGCAGACCCTGGCAAACAGATGGACACTGACAGTCTCTCCTTGTGAATTTTGGTCCTCAATCTATTTGGACAAATTTCTACTGTGAAAGGTTTGATTCTAATTGGTCCTCATTCTTTCCAGTAGCCCTGACCTATAACAATTTCATAGCTATGAATGCTGTTATGGCTGCAACAGCATTTCCAAGACTGTAATTGTGTGAAAACTGATGTTTAATAAATACTTTAGTCCTTAGGCCTTCCAAAAATTCTTTTCTTAACTCTTATGATATAAATTAAATTTATCATGAGCATTGATTAAATACAAAGATGGAGATTAAATCCTATTATTATACTAGAGGCTACAAAGAAACTAAAAGAGGAAAACATCAAAATCAAAAAAAGAAAATAATAGGTACATAAAGAATCAGCAAGTGTTTTCCATATCTCTGTCTAATAAATCATGTTTTCCAAAGCAATATGCAGAAATTTAAACTTCCAGTAAGAAGATGAGATTATAATTTAATAAATAATCCAATTAATCTAGAATAGCAAGAACCAAAAAGCATTTCCCTGGCCAGTATTGATACTTCTTTTAGTAATGTGAATAATAATCCTGGGAAATATTGTATACTCCAGTCTCATTTTGCAAAGAAGTCATTCATTAGGGTTATTTTGTACAAAGACTTGAGTTAAAACATTTTAATTATATTCAATCCTCTATTTCCTAATTTAATGAGTTATCAATATTTTCCCTTCTAGATAGGAACGCTAAAATAAAAACAAAAAACTTTTTGAAGTTCTGTCCTAGATACAACAAGAATGAGGTAACTAAAAACATTCTTTAGTTTCTATGTGGAAAAAAAGTTATCAAAATAAGGTAGTCTGAGCTTGGAGAACTCTACAATATGTTTTTCTAGGGACATAGGATGAGAAATATTTAGGCATGCAAATACAGAAAGTCGGAGTAAGATTTTAGAGGTTATATATGATATAAATGACTAAAAATCTGTAGTACAGAAAGACAACTTTCACTGAAGAGTTACCCCAAATGATTGTCTTTCAGGTGGTTTTGAAATGTGGACAGATGGGGGCCCATAAGATAGCTCAGTGGTCTAAGTACCTGCCTGGCAAGCTCAAGGATCTGGGACTGATCTTGGGTACCACATCCTGTTCCAGCCCCACACTGAGTGAGCCACAGAAACCGGGTATGGTGGCAGGGCTTGTTATCCCAGAGCTGGGGAAGCTGAGACAGGAGTATCACTATGAGTCTGATTTGGTACAATTTGTACCAAATCAATCAATCGATCAATCTTGTTTTAAAGAAAAAGAAAAAAATTGAACCAATGGGAACCAAGTGTGATGGCATATGCCTGTAATCCTAACACTCAGGAGGCTGAGAATCACTGTGAGTTCTTGAGACCAGCCTGGACTACAAAAGTGAATGCAGGGTCAGCCTGATCTGCATAGTGATACCCTGTCGAGAGAGAGAGAGAGAGAGAGAGAGAGAGAGAGAAACAGAGAGACAGACAGACAGACAGAGAAATTTTTACAGATGCATTTGATCTTCTATTGATAGAAATGTTTACCGGCTTTTGAATTATTAAATGCTATGAAAAATATTAAAAATGTTCTCCAACATACTAAAGCAGTTGTTTGTAGTCAAGTTTCAAATTCAGAGGTTTTAACTCTAGCACCTGTTATTTTAGCCTCTCCTATTGGATTTCCTAGCAGGTCTTCTGAATGGTAAGTACATTTGGGAAAAAATGAATATATAAACAATCTGAGAATCTAGATGACAGGTTTCTTCCAGGTGGCTTATACCTGGGGGAGCACAGGAAGCTGGACAGGGATTGTGCTGGAGACAGTGCTCCAAGTAAGCTACAAACCTGTGTCCTGCTTGAGATTTCAGGGAGATCCATGAGCAGATGGAGGTCATGGATCTGACAGTGAAGGAATTCACCCTGCTGAAAGAAAAAACAGAAGCTACAAAATTAGCACCAAAAGACAGAAATATAACAAGCCCAGAGATTTCCTGGCAAGAATAAAAGTATATGGAAAACTCATCTCCTGCATGTCTGCTCTAGTAAAATCTGACTGAATTATTAGAGAAAAGTAAGAAATTAAAATAAAATCATCCATTTACAGGATTCCTATCAAGGGAATGTTTTTGGGCTGGACCCAAAATCAGAGATGTGGGGGACAATTGATTCCAAAACAGTAGACGATTATGAAACCACTTGGACAACTGCAGCTTGCCAGCACAGCGCTGCTGGCCCCGGAATGGAAGCACACTGCTGCTCAGAGTGCAGAGCAGGGTTTAATTCCATAGTGTGCACCCCAGTCTGCTAGAGTGATTGCAGAAAAGGCCAAGACTGAGCGCCTCAGGAATCACTTTAAATTACTTAGCTAGTTCTTTCTTCCTTTTTCTTCTCCTTTTCTTACTAGAAAAATAAGCCATACTGCATGATGAAATAAAATGGGCTGAGCTAGTAATACAAAGTCCAGCCTGTATACATTGGCCAAGGCCGATTTCGATGTGTGCTGTTTATAGATAAGACAAATCAATGAGAAAAAGAGAAAAAGCTTAAAAACCACTAGTGAGAATCATAGTATATTTTTAATACATGAAAGTACTTTTCTGTGGGCCACATTTGTCAAAGGAGACATAAATGGATAAGTTTCTTAGTAACAGGTAAAGAAGTATAGCGTGTGCACCATTGTTTATTTCCTTATATAAAATTCTCAATAAAATGAAATTGGATTATTTCATATTCAACAGTCTGAAAAAATATCCTTGAAAACAGAAGTTATAACTCAAAAGATCAGTAATTCTTAGCAATGTCTAGTGTTCCCATTACTCCCTATAGATTACATACAGGGATTAGCATGAACCTCTTTTTCCTAATTGAAGTTCCAAGTGTTAAAGCACTTAATGTAAACTCTACATCACAGCATGGTGACTAGACCTTGCCAATCCAGTCAATCAGAGCCTGAAGTTTGGTTACAAAACAGTATATAACAGAAGAAGTTTTAGGAATGCTTCATTGCTAGTATCTTTTATAAAAACTGGAAATAATATAACATTAAATAAAAGACAATTAGTGATTTAAAGCAATTTTATGTAGTCTGACAGGGGATAACACAAAGCACTAATCAGAGGTTCAATCCTTTGATACAGCATAGGAAGCAAACAGGAGGCTGTCTTTGTGCCAGTTTCTCTGCCTCCTAAGTTTTCTAGGACAACACAGCAGGCTCGGATAGATATCTATTATTAAAATAGATTGCATTGCAGAACAGGGTCCTTACCGTTAACCTAAGTATTTCATAAGGGTAACAAGTGTACATGGCTTCTTGGCTGGTGGAAGACACCATCTCCAGGGGCCTTTCCGGGTGATTGTCAATTTACCATTTGCTGAATGAGTATATTCACCCTTTACTCTAGGCTGTTTTCTATATAGTTGTTATTTTAAATGGTCTAAAATAAACAACACTGTTTCTGCTCAAAAGATGTTCAGAAAAATAAGAGACTTGTGGAAAGTGTTTCTTCAACAAGCACAAAATAAGATGTAGTAGAAAAAATGTCAAGGGCCAGTGAGATATGTAAGTGCCTATTATAACTAAGTGCCTGCTTAGGCAAACACAGGGACCAGGGCTCTATCACTGGCACTACATATGGCATTGGCTCTGCCCCTGGGCACGCTGGACCAACCACCAAGACCAGGCATGATGGCGAATGCTTGTAATCTTAACGCTGAGGAGACTGAAACTGGGAGAGTCACTGTGAGTCTGAGCTGCATAGTAAGACCCTATAACAACTAAATACATTAAAAAAAAATGATGTTATTTCTGAATTCCCAGTTTAAAGAGATAGTCCTGGAAAATTTGCACTTGTGTTAGGACCTTTTCCGAAATATTCTATGATCAAACTGCTTTGGGAAGAAATCACATTTGCCAGAATATCATTCTGTTATGCTTCTTGGACCAAGAAAAAAGAAGGAATTTGAAGATGATGGAGTGAAGCACTGGCCACTGCTCTGTGAAGCTCAGTAACATAAACCCGAGTGTAAGATGCAGAACATTCTGTAGATTCGAGTCAACATTCAGTCTCCATTGATCATTTTCGTGTGCATCTTCACTCCTGTAATGCCTACTCCTGAACGTGTTCTCTAGGCCCCTTGTAATAATTTCTTGTCTACCTCTCTACCAGTGGCCCCTTTCTGACCCACTTAATAGTAGAGATGCCTGGGTTACCCAGTAGAATGGTTGTTGTTTCCACAGTCCTAACATTCATTCTTCCCTCAGTCTTCTACTTGTTCAGCTCTTTTTTTTTTTTTTTTTTTTTTTTTGGTCTTTTTGAGACAGGGTCTCACTATGCAGTTCAGGCTGGCCTTAAGCTCACTTTGTAGCTCAGGCTGGTCTCGAACTCACAACAATCCTCCTGCCTCAGCCTCCCGAGTGCTGGGATTACAGGCCTGCGCCACCACGCCCGGCTTGTTCAGCTCTTTATACAAGTATGTAAAGTTGAATTCCTTTAATAGCTCTCTTATATTATAACTCAAAACAATTTTTCTTTCCTGATTCAACCCTGGCTGCTTTTTATTTTAAAGCCAAATGATTGTGGTCTAGATATTTAGAGCTGACAAATCCTTAGGAGGGTTGCAGTTCAGCTTTAAAAATTCTTAAGTCTATGAAAATTGTCTAAAGTAATGCTTGCCACTAGTATCTTTTAGAACCCACTGAGAAATTAGGAGCAAAAACAATGCACAATCTAAACCTTTTCTGGAAGAATGGTATCTGCTAGCTGAATTATTAATTTATTTGCAAGTCATTTTGCAAATAAATGTCCCCTGCACAATAACAATCTAATATCAGAAAAAGTTAACCCAGCACAGAGGAGGGTAATTAACAGACAAAATGCAAAGGCCGACGGATCTTCAGGTTTTTCCATAGACGTTTTAAAAACATAGATGTTTTTAAAAGCTATGTATTTTATCTTTAGGGTATTAAATTACACAAAAATAAGATAAAAACTTTAATAAAATTGAACTTTAAGTAAAATTAAATGAAAAGTTGAGATAATTATATAAATATGATGATCCAGTGAGTAAATGAAAAGCTACAGTAAAAACTAGACACATGAAATTGGAAATAATAAAATGGATGATATGAACATATTTTCTAGCAGAAATAATATTCCCTGTGCACCCTCATGGGTTCTTTTTAACTTTTTTCTGTATTTCTTAGGGAAGTGTCTACAGAGTGTTCAGGGTCTCACTACTAAATTAGACTCATAGTGTTCTGTCTGTTTACAGACTCCCAAGTGCTGGGATTACAAGCTGCACACCACCACGTCCAGTCTCAATTGCTATCTCAGCATGCCCCAGGGTGGGATCAGCATGGCAGATCCAGAGATCAAACCTCCCAAGCCCCTGTGCCTGCTTGCAGGTGCTTTAATCCACTGAGCTATTTGGCTGGTCTTACCTCATGGGTTCTTGAGAACGTGGGACATGAGAAATATGTCACCTGAGATTTGCAACAATACCCAGGAGATAATGGATAGAATAGATAAGTGAATATTAAATGCTAATAGGGCAGGTGAGAAAGGTTGGTGGTTTAAGTGCCCACCTAGCAAGCTCAGGGATCAGGGTTTGATATCCAGCACCACAGGCTATGCCAGCCCAGAACCCAGGAACATTATTCTGGGGACTAAAACCTATGTGGTGCACACCTGCAATCTCAGCAATGGGGAGGATTAAACACGAGGATCACTATGAGTCGAGGCTGTATAGCAAAACCCTGTACCAAATAAATAAATAAATAAATAAATAAATAAATAAATAAATAACAGATTAAAATAATCACAAATGGTAAAATATCCAACCACTAACCTAGGTGAAATATGTGGCAGTAAATTAATCATACCTGCTTGTTGGTCTTTGGTCTAAAAGGAGAAAATCAGAGATGTTCTATGTACTCTTTGTTTTTGAGTTTTTTGCTTTAAAAACTCTTTTTGGGGGCCAAGGAGATGGCTCAGTAGAATAAGTGCTTCCCTGGCAAGCACAAGGGCCTGAGTTCAATACCTGGTTCCACCAAAAAAGAAGAAGAAGAAGAAGAACAAGA
>PVKA01031580.1:0-17516 GCA_004027165.1 Ctenomys sociabilis | reverse complement strand
ATCAAAATATGCACACTAAGTGATAGACTGTTGTGTTTATGTATAATTAAAAATAGCAAGAATGGGCTGGCCAGATAGCTCAGCAGATTAAAGTGCCTGCTTAGGCAGATGCAGGGGCAGGGGTTGGGGTTTGATACCTGGCCTGTTGCACCAGACCTGCCCTTGGGGTGAGCTGAGATGGCAACTGAGACTGGGTGTGGTGGTGTGAGCCTATGATCCCAGTGCTTGGGAGGCTGAAAAACAGGGAGGGCCACTACAAGTCTGATCTGTGAAGTGAGACCCTGTAGATCCTGTACTAAATACATTTAAAAAAAAAAAAAGCAAGAAAACCAAGAGAATTATTTAATACAAATTCAAGAAAGTTATTTTAAAAGAGAGATATAACAGTAGATGGGCTGCTAGGAGCTTGGAAAAGTGCGGTTGTGTTGTCTTTCAGTGTTGACGATCAAATCCAGGGCCTTATGAATGTCAGGCAAGTATTACCACTGAGCCACATCCAAACCCCTATTTTAAAACTTCATTATTTTGGTATTCAAACATTTTTGCATTAAGGTAAAATATATATACAACATAAAAGTTTTGCCATGTTAAGCTTCTCTTTTCTCCTCATTTTTTATGTGGTACTGGAGATTGAACTCAGCCCTCAAGTGCTAGGCCATTTTTAAAGTTTTTAATTTTAAGACAGGGTCTCAATAATTTGCCCAGGCTGGTCTTGATATTATATTTTTCTCAAGTAGCTGGAATTATAGGCATGTGCTATCACTCCCAGTTTGTATTTAATTTTTTTTTTTTTTTTTTAAAAAGATATACTCTGGTTTCGTAGCTCAAGATTACACTCTACCACTGAACTATATTCTTGGCCCCAGTCTTGCTTTTTGATCTACTCCGACAATCTCTAGCTTTTAATTGGTGCATTTAGCTATGCATGGGGGGTCATGCCTGTAATCTCAGCACCCAGGAGGCTGAGGCAAGAGAATTGCTGGGAATTTGAGATCAGCCTCAGCTACATAGTGAGTTCAAGGCTAGGCTGGACTACATGAGACCTGTGTCACAAACAAAACAGAAACAACATTTGGTGCATTTATTAGATACCTGTTATTCAAAGTGATTACAGACACACTTGGATTATTACCTACCACATTTTTTCTACTGTTTTTAAGTTGTCATTCTTGTTCTTTTCCTCATTTTTAAAAATTTTTCTTCTTAAAGAGAGTCTTGCTCTGTTGCATAGGCTGGTCTGGGAACATATATGTATGAGCTCAAGTGAGACTTGAAATTAATTTATGTTACATTTTTGATACTGGGAATCAAACTCAGTAACTTGCGCTTGCCAGGATGACGCTGTGCCAGTGAGCTCTATCCCTGGCTGGGCTTTGAACTTGAGATCCTCCTACTTCAGCCTCTCTAGGCTAGGACAAGTGTGTGCCATCATGCCATCTTGATTTTTTAGTTTTTGGAGTACTAGGGATCAACCCCAGGAGTGCCCTACCACTGAGCTATACCCTCAGCCATATATGTGCTGGGATTATAGGCTCACACCACCATGCCCAGTCTCAGTGATGTCTCAATGTACCTCCCCACCAAGGTGGAGCCAGCACACTGGGGATGAAACCCTGGTCCCTGTGCTTAAGCAAGGGCTTTAATCTGCTGAGCTATCTGGCTGGCCCTAACCACAGATAGTCTTAAACTCATGATCCTCTTGCCTCAGATTTCCCAGTGCTGGGATTATAGGGGTGTGCCACCATGCTGGGTGGTTGAACTTTTTTTTTTTCTGTATTGTTTGAGACAGTGTCTTGCTTTATAGCCCAGGCTGGCCTTGAATTTGCAATAATCTTCCTGCTTCTGCATCCCAAGTACTGGGATTATAGGTATGCATGCCACACCCCTCTGAACATCTAATATGGTCCCATTTTTTTCAGTGGATTAGGTATATTTCCTTTCTTCTCTACTTTTTAGTGGTTGCCCTAGGGTTTGTAGTATACACTGACAGCTAACCCACACTTACTTTCGTCTTCTTCCTTTTCTTTTGGTAGTACTAGGGATTGAACTTAGGATCTTGTGCATGCTATGAAAGTGTTCTGGCAGATATATATACATTTTCTATCTTCACATGTACCTATTATAGGACAGGTATATATAACCTACATACTGAATAAGTGGTTATATCTCAAATCTTACAATTTCATTCCACATTTTATTTTATTTATTTTTTTTTTCATTCCACATTTTAAAAAGAAATAAAATACCTTGTTCAAAAGCTCTGCTCACATTTTCAGTAAATTCTTTCTGTTTACCTGAAAGAAAAAATCACTATCTGAGTTTTTCCATTTAAACAGATGTATAATACTAAGCAATAATACTTTGTAATCATGTGCTTTAAATATTGTTTTAAGAGTTTCAAGGTTTTAAGAGTCCAGTGCCTTTGTCCTTGCAGATATCATGACATTAGCTGCTACTTAACATAAAAGTGAGTGACCTTAGTCAAATTGTTTTCTACTTATAAAAGACCTAAGATGCAATCACTAGGGCTACAGAATAATTTTTAAAAATCAGGGTGAGATACCTCAGCAGACTAAGTGCCTGCTTAAGCAGGCTCAGGGGTGGGGTTTGATCCCTGGAACCACGGGCCAAAAGTGCTGGCCCTGCCCCCAGGTACCCTGAGCTAGTGACTGAGTCCAAGCGGGTGTGGTGGTGCACACCTTCAATCCCAGTGCTTGGGAGGCTGAAAACTGGAGGATCACTATGAGTTGGAGCTGAGTAGTGACATCCTGTACCAAAGACATTTAAAAACAAAAGAAAACCAGGCAGAGCAAACGCTGCTATATCTTGGACAAATGTCACCCAGAGGCTTTTGTGTGGCAAAGGCTTGGTCCCCTGCCTGGAGTGCTACTGGGGGGTGGTGCAACTTTCAAGAGGTGAAGGAAATGGCTTACAGGGCACATGCCCTTAAAGGACTCAGTGTGGTCTGGCTCCTACTTTTTTCTTGGCTGCTTAAGGTGACCAGTTTCCTCTCATCACAGACCTAAAAGCAACTGGGTCAACTCATTGTGGACTCAGAGCGTCAAAAATGTGAGCCAGGGTCAGGGAGGTAGCTCGGTAGAATAAGTGTTTGTCTGGCAAGTACAAGATCCTGCGTTCAATTCCCATACTGGGGGGCGGGGAAGGGAGCCAAAATAAAGCTTTTTTTGTTGGTTAATTGAATATTTTAGGTGTTCTGTCACAGTGATGGAAAGCTAATTAACACATGGAGATAAGGAGCTAGGTTATCTCCGTAAGCTGTCTTGTAGATTTCAGCAGAGAAAATTAGCATATATAATTAGCTATAATCCTAGCACTTGGGAGGCTGATAGGAGGATTTTCATAAATTTAAGGGCAGCCTGAACTACATGTTACATAGGATCACCTATTAGCAGAGCATTATTAAGTGTTTTAAGCAACCTTTTGCAAACTGCTGCAGGGGTATACTGTCCCAGGAAAATGACAACATTTAGATCATATTGTGTCTTAGAGGATGCCAAATGAAATAATGAAACAAAGGAACAGCTACCTCATCATTTTTTTTTTTTCCTCATTAGAAGGGGCCAGGGAGATGGCTCAGTGAACTAAGTGCTTCCTTGGCAAGTGCAAGGGCCTGAGTTCAATCCCTGGTTCTGAAACAAAACAAAACAAAACAAAACAAAACAAAACAATCGGGATCTCATTAGAAAGTGAGGAATTTATCTGGAAATGGTGATGCATGCCTATAATTGAGACTGACAGAGGCAGGAGTGTTCAAAGTTCAAGGATAGTTGGTATGGTGGCAAAGCCTATAATCCTAGCACTTGGGAGGCTGAGGTAGGTGGATTTTCATAAATTTAAGGGCAGCCTAAACTACATGCTACATCCTGGGCAACTAAGCAAGAGACCTCTGTCAGAATAATAAATTCAGGGGCAGCCTGGGCTATATAACAAAAGAGGATGTTTACAAGTTTGTTTTCCTAGGGCTAGCCAGATAACTCATCAGATTAAAGCACCTGCTTAGGCAGGCAGGAACTAGGGTTGGATCCCTAGGTGCAGTGCCAGCCCCACCCTCAGGGTGCACTGAGATAATGATTGAGACTGGGTGTGGTGGTGAGCCCTTCTAATCCTGGCACTTGGGAGGCCAAAAAACAGAAGGATCACTGAGTCTGATCTGTGTAGTAAGACCCTGTACTAAATAAATAAAGACAAATAAAAGTTTGTTTAAAAATTATTTATATTTATTTGGCACAGGGTCTACAGCTTGGACTTGTAGTGATCCTCCTGTATCAGCCTCCCTAGAGCTGCGATTACAGGCATGTGCCACCACACCAATTTTGGTTTCAGCTCGGTGTGGGGCCAGCTCAACATTTGGTTCCAGGGATTGAACCCAGGTTGCTGCACTTGCCAGCAGTTGATTAGACCGCTATCTCCTCGTCCAGATGTTCTACAAATTAAACACAAAAAAAGAAGTTCTGACTCATAAAGTAACTAGTTCAATTTGGGAATAAATCTAAAGATAAGCTACCTGCTCAAAGCCAGATGATTGGGGCTAGGGAGATAGCTCAGCAGGCATAAGTGCCTACCTGCCAAGTGCAAGGTCCTGAGTTTGATCCCTGTTACTGAAGGTGTGTGTGTGTGTGGGGGGGGAGCCAAATAACCCCTGTAGGGCTAGAAAACATCTTTTACATGATATACCTTCTTCTTTTCTTTTTTGGTACTGAACTTGAGCCCAGGCCTTGCCTTTGCACTGTACTATATTCTTAACACTTTTTACTTCTTGAAACAGGGTCTTACTATGTAGTTCAGGTTAGTCTTGAACTTACTATGTAGCCCATGAAGGCTTTGAACTCAGTGATCCTCCTGTCTCAGTCTCTACAGTGCTGGGATTATAGGGGTGTGCCACCATTCTCACATTTTCTTATTTTGAGATAGGGCCTTACAAAGTTGCTAAATTGCTCTGGTTCAGTTTGAACTTGTCATTCTCTTGAGCAGCAGGGATTAGAGGTATATTCCACTAGCCACTGGCCTGCCTCAGTCTTCCAAGGAGCTGAGATTATAGGGTATTTACCATCATATTCAGATAATGGTCTCCATTTCACAGGTTTGAGGAAATTTAAGGGTCACATGAGTAAAAATTTCTCAATGTCACACAAAGTCTTACAAAGGAGAGGTACTAGGCAGGGAGGTCAAAAAGGTTTCTCTGAAGAAGTGATGACTGTTCCTAGATGTGAATGCAGTTAACTTGCAGTGGAGGGGAGTTACTGAAAGAACAGCTTATGCAAAGGCCCTGGGGTAGGAGGGTGCCTAGAGGAAGTAGAAGTGACCAGTGTGAGTGGAAAAGGGACAAAATGGAGACTATACAAGGTCTTGTAAGCTATGCTAAGTTTTGGCTCTAACTTTGAGAACAGGGCTGGAGAGAAGGCTCAGTAGAATAGGTACTTGCCTGGCAAGCCCAAGGGCCTGAGTTCAATCCCTGGTTCCAAAAAAAAAAAGTGAGCCCTCTAAATTTGAGAGCAATTGGAAGCCATATAAATTTCTTAAACATGCTCAAGCACGGTAATTAGATTTGAGTTTTAAAAAGATAACAGGAGCCAGGCGTGGTGGCGCAGGCCTGTAATCCCAGCACTTGGGAGGCTGAGGCAGGAGGATTGTTGTGAGTTCGAGACCAGCCTGAGCTACAAAGTGAGCTTAAGGCCAGCCTGAGCTGCATAGTGAGACCCTGCCTCAAAAAAGACAAAAAAAAAAAAAAAAAAAAAAAAAAAAAAAAAAAAAAAAAGATAACAGGGTTAGTGTAGGATTTTTTAATTTTTATTTTTATAATGTATTTAGGACAGGGTCTACAGGGCCTATAGGGTCTTACTAAGTAGATCGGACTTGTAGTGATTCTCCTGTTTTCAGCCTCCTAAGCACTGTGATTATAGGCGCGCACCACCATGCCCAGTCTCTATTGCCGTCCTCAGCCACTGTGCTCTGCCCAAGCAGGTGCTTTATTCCACTGAACTATCTGGCTGGTCTGAGTATAGGAATCCAGGTAATAAAAAAGTGGTAGCTTGGGACAGGTGGTAGCTAAGATAAAGGTAGGCAGTTAAGATAAAGAAGGGTAGATAAATTTGAAACACATTAAGGTCAGCTCTTTAAGATATGGGATGAGGGCCAGTGAGATAGCTCACAGGACTAAGTACTTGCTCAGTGAAGCGCAGGGGCCAGGGTTCGATCCTGGCACTGCATGTTGTATATCCACACCCTTGAGCAGGCAATGAGATACTTTCTCAGTGCTCATAACTATTCAACCAATGGTGTTGCTTAGCTAAGGAACACTAGAAGAGGAATCGGTTGTTTTGGGGAGGGAGATATAGGAGATGAATTCCATTTTGGATAGAGTTACATAAACTTTGTGAAGAGATGGAGCATGACTGTTTTTTGGGTGGTACACTAAAGCTACATCTATCTATTTATTTATTTATTTATTGTATGTGGTACAGGGTCTATAGCATCTCACTATGTAGATCAGACTCAATGATACTCCTGTTCTCAGCCTTCCCAGTGCTGGGATTACAGGTGTGTGTCAGTCTCAGTCACTGTCTCAATGAGCCCTGGGGTGGGGCTGGCACAGCATGGTGGGGATCAAACCCTGGCCGCTGTGCTCTGCCTAAGCAGGTGCTTTAGTCTGCTGAGTTATCTGGCTGGTCCTTACATCTCTTTGAGAGTCTTGTTAGGTCACTAAGCTGCTCAGGTTGAGCTCAAACTTCTGCCTCAGCTGGGATTATAGGTATGCATAACCATGGTCAGCTTAGGTCATGTCTATTTTGTTTGTTGGCTATGTAGTCCAGGTTGGCTGTGACCTTCCTCTGTACAACCATGTTGTTTTTGTTCCCTGCTGTGCCCTCATTGTCATATAGTGTTAGATACACATTAAGCACATTGTAATCTGTGAAAATACACAAGAGCACACAATCTACACAAGAACCTTGAATCATTGGCAAGTGCAAGGGCCTGAGTTCAATCCCTGGTTCTGCAAAAAAAAAAAAAAAGGCCATTTGGGGTCGGGGAGATGGCTCAATAGAATAAACGTTTCCCTGGCAAGCATAAGGGCCTGAGTTCAATCCCTGGTTCCACCAAAAAGAAAAAGAACCTTGGAACTTTTTCTATGTGAAATTGTTATGATGTCAGTTGTTCAACACACACTACTGTAGATGTTGCTGTTTACAACTGGTTGACTTCACATATATATTAATATATGTATGACATATTTATAGTGCTGGAAATCAAACCCAGTGCATTCCACATGCTAATTAAGTGCTCTTATCACTGTGCTACATTCCTAGCCCTCAGGTGACTTATTTGAAGTTATCAAAGTTAATGTAGGAAAACCTTGTCTTAGTTACTTTTTTCTTGCTTCTAGGACAAAATACCCATCACTCAAAGTTAAAGGGGGAAAGGATTATTTAGCTCATAGTTTGCAGAGGTTTTAGTCCTTAATTGGCTGGTTCTAAGGCAGGGGCATGGTAGAGAGGCAAGAACTCATGGTGAGGAAAGATGACAAAAGCAACTGAACTTAATATGATAGCATTTCTGCCCCTTTTATACTCCACTAGGTTGCTGAGATTACAGTGGTACCAAACATCAGTGAACATTAATTACAACATTATACACTCTAGGTTTCAGTCATTTCTACAAAAGCTCTATGACTGCATGAGGGTTTGGGGAGACATCTAGACACAAATCATAACAGGCCTCATCCAATCAAGTAAGAGCCATGTGTGTAAGTACAAGTTGATTGGAGACGGAATTCAATTTAAGACTGTAACATGGGGGCTGGGCAGATAGCTTGGTGGTCTAAGCACCTGCAGGCAAGTGCAAGGACCCGGGTTCGATCCTGGGTTCCACATGCTATAAATGTCCCAGAACCCTGGGTGTGCCGTGTTGGCCACCAAAACTGGGCATGGTGGTGCATGCCTGTAATTCCAGTGCTGAGGAGACTGAGATGGGAGGATTACTGAGTCCAAGCTATGTAGCAAGACCCTGCATGAAATAAATATATAAAAGACTTTTAAAATTATTAAAAAGAAGACTAACACAGAAATCTGACCTGAGTTTCCAGTTTGCTGGCCTGCCCCATACACTTTGATGTGACAGTCCATATGATCACAGGAACTAATTCCTTAAAATAAATCTCTACATGCTATTAATTTTCTGGAGAACTGATTAAAATAAAATAAATTATGAAAGAAAGTAGAAAACAAATAATGAGGAGATCAAGGTTTAATGTTTGTCCTGTTGCATATTGTTGTGTGGTACTCGACATTTCTGGAAACTTGTGAGACCCATAGTGATCTGTTTACAGCCTCCCAAGAGCTGGGATTAAAGGTACACACCACCACACCAGGTCTCAATTGCCATCTCAGTGTGCCTCAGGGCAGGGCTGGCATGGCAGGCCTGGGGATCAAACCCCTAGCACCTGTGCCTGCTTGCAGGTGCTTTAATCAGCTGAGCTATTTGGCCAGCCCCAATAACAGTATCTAAATGATGTCATGAGTGGAAAAGATCATTGCAATCTACAAAATCCAATTATACTCTTAGTTTAAGGCTGCCTTCCTAGGATTAGAAATGCTGTAAATTTAACTTCTAGACAAAATTGGTGTTAGGATGATGAAGAAAAAAACTACTTCCTGGGTCGATATACATGTAGTTTTTATCTTCATGTCTCACTTACCCTTGACTCACAAAAGCAACACAACGCATCTGGTAGTATTATATTTTTTACCTCTGACAACAGATTCAATCTCTTTTATAATAGTTTCATTTGGAGCTTCTGCGAGTTTTTCATTAATTTCCATTATTTCCATGAGGAACTGATTGTCCATTTCAGAATCTGTCCCTTCAGAAATTTCCATTCCATGGAGCTTTAGCTATTAGGACAAAGAGCGGTAAAAATACATTTGGTGCAAGAAACAGCCCAAAGTCAGTACAACCTGTTGTCCCTTCTGAATACCATATAGGAATTACTGTACCAGAAACGAAAGCATAATGGTAGGCTGCCAAAAGCTTGGACTGAGACAGGAATACTGATACAGTGTCCCACTTTATGCTGCCTGAAATTGTGTGGCCCTGGGACCTCATTCCTCTAAGAAGCTGAAATTGATGTTCGTGAACACTATTCAATTTTATTTTATTTTTTGTATTTTAGGGAATGGTCTATAGAGTATTCGGGGTCTCACTACTAGTAATCCACCTGTTTACAGCCTCCCAAGAGCTGGGATTACAGGTATGCACCACCACAGCCAGTCTCAATTGCTGTCTCAGCATACCCTGGGGGTGGGGCAACACTCCTTGCTCGAGTCTGCTTGCAGGTGCTCTAATCTGTTGAACTATTTGGCTGGCCCTTCAATTTGAAAATTTTATTTTAAAATTGCTCTAAGATACTCTAAGATACTCTTGAAAAAACTATACCCCAAAATAAAACCTAAAAATATCATCATCAAATCTTTGAAATGTATAGAACATAGTTAAAAGAATGCAACTGGGACAAAAATAAGAGTTACAAAGAATATCAGAAAGCTACACTTCGGTAGTATCTGCAGGATAAATATTGGAATCTTGGGTTAACTCAAATTTCAAGCACTCTTCTGTGGAATACAGAGAAAGCCACTGTCATACATGACAATAAGCAAGAGGAAGTCACACATAGAAGGGTTGGGAAATCACCTTACTAGGTATAGTCCCCTGCTCAGGGGGGTCAGAAGAGTCTGATAGGCATCATTCACCAGTGTTGAATGCTTCTCTGATAGGTCCTTTTCAGTCTGTTAGAAATGAATATAGTCTTAAAACCACTGAAATCAGTA
This sequence comes from Ctenomys sociabilis, assembly GCA_004027165.1. Taxonomy (NCBI): domain Eukaryota; kingdom Metazoa; phylum Chordata; class Mammalia; order Rodentia; family Ctenomyidae; genus Ctenomys; species Ctenomys sociabilis. The sequence goes on along the minus strand of PVKA01031580.1, from coordinate 7,674 downwards.
TCCTCAAATTCTCTTGTAGTACTGCGGGTGAGCCCAGGGAACACTAAACACTGAACTAAACACTAGGGTCTTGCTCTGTAGTGTAGTCCAGGCTGGTTTAATATTCCCTATGCAGTCTAGGCTGGCTTTCAATGTGAGATCCTCTCACCCACCCTCCTGAGCTCTGCAATTACATGTTTGTGCCACGAAGCCTGGCTTTATTTACTATTATTATTTGTGGCACTACATATCGTTAAATTCACTGGGATAGCATCTAATTTAAGATTCCCCTACCTCAGCCTGTTGAGTAGCTATGATAACAGGCATGGACTGGTGTTGGATGAAGTATCTTTATTTTTCTAAGCTGTCTGAGAAAAGCTGTAAGTGCATATGTCAAGGACCTGGGTGGTTGGGGTCAGGCTGCCACAGGGTGGAGCTCATTATCCAACTCTATCCCCTCAAAATAACATGACCACAAGGCCATTGCCACTACCCTGTATGCACATGTGTTTGGGGGGATTATCAAGGTGGCCACTAAAATACCTGAGATCTCTGGCTGAACAAATCTGGGTGGACAAGACGCTGTAGTTGCTGGTACCTATGCTGGAGCTTTGTGGTGTCAATTCTGAAGGAGCGGTTGCTGGAAGAGAATTGAGAGATGAAATTCATGTGATAAATATTTACAGGGTTGCAGGTCTAGTTCCTGCTTTTATGGGGAAGATGTAAGAGGCAATCTGAGAAATGTGGTAACTGCTAGGAAGGAAAACAGAGGTAATGCCCTGGAGAAAGACCATCAGAGGAAGGCGTCATCCAGGCTAGAGAACTGCAAGTGCAAAGACTATGAGGTGGGGGAAGATAGACAGTTTATTTCAACCCAACCCCCTTCATTTTTTCCTCCCAAAGCTTGCCCTATTTTCTCACCAGTTTAGCTCTGCCTACACTTTCCCTCCTCTTTCTAAACTTCTCAATCTTCAGGGTGAAAAAAGGAAAACAAAAATCTCCATTTTTTGGACTCCATTTCTCTCTATGGCCTTGCCCACAACCTTGCTTGTGCTTTTACTCCTGTATACAGTATGTAATTTTTTATTTTTGGCGGAACCGGGGATTGAATTCAGCCCTTGTGCTTGCCAGGGAAGTCCTTATTCCACTGAGCCATATCCTCGGCCCCAAGTATGTAATTTTTTAAAATTCTTTTCTAAGATGGGCGTCTCACTATGCAGTTCAGCTAGCCTTGCGCTTGCTTTTAGCCCAGGCTGGCTCTCGAACTCCCAATGACTGTCTTGCCTCAGCCACCCGAGTGCTGGGATTACAGGCATGCGTCACCAAGGCCGCCTTTTTTTTTTTTTTTTTTTGTCTTTTTGAGACAGGGTCTCACTATACAGTTCAGGCTGGCCTTAAGCTCACTTCGTAGCTCAGGCTGGTCTTGCACTCACAACAATCCTCCTGCCTTAGCCTCCCAAGTGCTGGGATTACAGGCCTGCGCCACCACGCCCGGCTGACCAAGGCCGTCTTGTTTTGTTCCGTTTTGCTTCCTGTGGTGAGAACACCAGGGGCTCCTGCAAGCTACGCCTGCGCCCTCCCACTGAGCTAAACCCTCTTAGTCCCACCTCGTGGTCTCCGCTTCAGTACAATACTTGTCTCTTCAAAATCTCCAAATAATGCCAACCTAGTTTGACTGGACCCCCTCTCTCGAGCTCCGCCCTTCGTCGATTCCATCTCTTTCCCACAAGTTCCGTTCCTCCTACCCCATCGCCCCATTCCCACCCCGCCGCCTTCACGCCCCTTCCCCAGGCTCCGCCCCTTGACCGGCTCAGACGCGGCCCAGCCAGCCCACCCTCCCCTCACGCGGGCCAGCCCCCGACGTCGTTCCGGTCCCTACTGCTCGCGTACCAGTCCATGAGGCTGAAGTAGTCTTGGGTGGGGTCAGGTGGTTGTAGCGCGTGGCACTGCGGGCAGAAGAACCCGTTGCCCCGCGCAGGGCCCCTTGGGCCGCCGCACTTCCAACAGCGCGGCGCACTGCTTCCTGCCTGTGAGGCAGCGCCGCAGTTTAGCAGTCTCCTTCCGGGGGCCCCCGCCAGCTGCCGACCCCATTCCCGAAGCAAGGAGCCGGCTCTGCCGCCCCACATCTGGGCCGCAGCTTATTTTACCGCGGTCACCTGTTGGGGTAGAAGCCGAGGCCACCGAAAGACTATTGCGACTGATTGGAGAGAGCACCAGGGGGCGGGGTCACTTGAGGGAAGCTTGGTGGCTGAGTCCCGCCATGCCATCTGAACTACATTTCCCAGCAAGCATTGGTGTCACGCGGGCTAGTCACATCCGTTGCTTCTCATTGGTCCGGCGGCAGTAGAAGGCGTTTTGATTGGCTGAGGGTGGCGTTTGTAACTACAGGGTTAGCGCCACTCCGCTGCCGGCTCGTGCAGGGAGCCTACGACTCTTGGTGGGCTCGCACGGTGAGTCGTAGTGGGAAATCTGTCTTGGATGATGTGAAGGTTCGAGTCCCATCGTCAAGATTTATGCAAGTGTAATCTCTTTAGCTTCCGTTTTGGCTGGATTTTTGAGGTGGAAGTGAGAGTGCCTGGGTGACTTCCTTTGTCGATGATCTAGCTTGGCGATGAAATTGACTTTGTTTCTTTAAAAATGAAACAGGCCTGGAGGTGCAGGATGAGAAGGTCTGCAATATTAGAGTGATGTTACTTTGTAGAGAATTACATGAATATTAATAATTATGATCATTCTTTAGATTCAATTCCTGAATCCACTTTTAGCAGCTAGGCTGAACTGAAAACGTGCTGATGTGTGTAGGATGTCGTGCTGAGGTCCATAATTAAGTGTGTGGGGTAGGGTAGCAAGGAGAACATAAGAGGGCACCAGTCTTCCTTGGGACTCCAGTTTTCACTGGTTTTTGTTTTATTTTTGACTGGTACGGCTATGTGGTTCAATCTGGCTTTAAACGTTATGGGTAGCCTCGGCTGGCTTCAAATTCATGGTGATCCCCCTACCTCTGTTGTCACATGTTCCACCGTGACCGGCTTCAGGTTTAGCTATGTAAAGAAAGATTGTGTGGCACCTATGAGGCCTCTTAAGATCTTTCATAATTGGGATCCTGGAGCTTTACTGTGTTCGCTTTTCCCCCCTCCCAATAAGAATAGCTTCCACTTAAAACAGGCTGGTTGGAGTTTTAGGTCTTTGTGTTTGGTCTCACTGAGTGACTTAGTTGGATGTCAGGGGTATCTAGATGAACGTGATTCCTACCTTTCTGGAGAAGCCTAGGGGTAGGGGTATCAATATTTTGTGCAAATAGTCCCCTTGAAGTGGCAAAGGAAGTTACTATATAGTTTCTTTTTTGTTGTCTTCTATACCCCGTCACCTGACACTTACCTTTTTTCCCCTCAAAATGTGCATGAAATTTAAGTGTAGTGTTGATTAAAATTTGTTTCATTTACAATTTAAGAAATTTTATGCATGGATGGCTTTCTGAGTATCACTTAGTTTCATTGCCTCTTTGTTTTTCAAAGCAGGGTTTTGCTGTTTAGTTACTTGTAGCTCTTGAATAACTCAAATAATGTTACTTATTTTTTTCTGTGTTTTATGTCTGACAGACAGAAGCCTGATCAACTGAAAGTGCTCTTATGAAAAAGTTCAGGCCAGGAGTTGGGGATTTAGTTCAGTGGTACAGTACCTGCCTGACATTTCCTAGTACCATCCAAAAAAAAAAAAGAAAAGAAAATAGTGCAGCCTAAAAGAACCATAGTGAGTTGCACACATTAGGCAAGTGCAACAACCTTACCCTTTGTATTTCTATTTTGAAAACAAGGTCCCCCTAAATCACCTGCATTGGCTTTGAACTTTGAGTCCTCCTGGGACAGGCTCCTGAGTAGCTAGGATTACAAGTAAGCTTGCCTGTTAGGATTTGCAGAGCATCCTTGCCCTGAATTTCTTTCTTTCTTTCTTTTTTTTTTTTCTTTCTTTTGATTCTTTTGTGATGGTCTTGTTAGAGAATACAGGCTGCCCTTGAACTCACTCACTAGGTACCCCAAGATGGCCCTCTAGCTCATGGTGATCCTCCTGCCTCAGTTTCTTGAATTTGGCAGAACTGGGGATTGAACTCAGGCCCTTGTGCTGGCCAGGCAAGTACTTACTCTACTGAGCCATCTCCCCAGCCCCTGAGCCATTTCCCCAGCCCGTTTCTTGAATTTGTCAAGTGTGGAGCTTACAGGTGTGTGCTCCCCCAAGCTAGGTCTGGCTTTTTATTTTTTCTCCTGCCATGGTAATGTGCCCATTTTTCACTCTTGAACTTGAAACTCTTGGGATGTTTTAATCTTCGGAATTGACCTTCTAGTTGGACACTTACTTTTTTGAGGTTACGATGTCTACAGAGCCCAATGCAGAGAGTCAGCAGTCCTACAGCAGTGCCTCCTCACAGGCCCACAGCAGTGGTGCCAGTTCACAGACCCAAGGTGCCTCCACCCAGTCCCGAGGCAATTTCTCCCAGTCCCTTGGGCTCACTTCACAGTGTCAGGGGTCCTTGTCTCAGTCCCTAACCACATCCAGCTCCTCCACCAGCACAGTGCCCACCTCCAGCCAGTCCTCTCAATCCAGCTCTGGGACACTGAGCTCCTTAGAGACAGTATCTACTCAGGAACTCTGTTCTATTCCTGAGGACCAAGAACCTGAGGACCAAGAACCCGAGGAACCTGTTCCTGCCCCTTGGGCTCGGCTCTGGGCTCTTCAGGAAGGATTCTCCAATCTTGGTAAGTCTTTTTGGTTTACAGCATCCTGAATTGTTCAGAAAAAGTTAGTTATGGAAGATTGTTGCAGTGGAAAAGCTTAGAATGCTCATGGGATGATTCTGGAGTTTGAAGGTAATGCAAGATACAAGGGGCAGTGGTGGCCTTGGCATTACTGTACATTCCTAGAATCTCAGCATTTGGGAGGCTGAGGCAGAAGGGTCACTCAAAACAATGTCCTGACTGAGAAACAAAATCAAACCAAAAAATTTATATGAGAGCATCAGAGCAGTTCAGAATGGGTATATATTTGTTACTTCTGTTTGTTACTTGTTTTTGTCTTAAAACAGCCAACAATGTAATTTCAGTTTATTGATCTTCTCCTACATGCCATGGTCCTGATAGAGAATCTTTGCTATGAGTTGGTTTGAAGTAGGATTTTTTTTTTTTCTTCTTACATTAAAATTTTAGGCTTCATGTGTAAAAATATTTAATTTGGGTATTGTGCTGGAGGCTGAGGCAGGAGGATTGCAGCTTTAAGGTCAGTCTGGGATATATAGCAAGTTTGAAGCTGATCTAGACTACCTGTGGGATCCTATCTCCAAAAAAACAAAAATAAAACAAAATTTGATGTAGAAAATATATTTCTTTTTTTTTTTTTTTCCAGAACCAGGGTTTGAACTCAGGCCCTTGCACTTGCCAGGGAAGTGCTTATTCCACTGAGCCGTCTCTCTGGCCTCAGAAAATAATATTAAGGAATGAATGATTAATGTGCTACTTTGTACCTTCTCACCACTGTTCCATTTTATTTAAATGTCAACTTTAATGACTTGAAAAGACAGTTAAAAAAAAATTCCAGTACTCAAGAGGCTGAAGCAGGACATTGCAGTGTACTTGAGGCCAGTCTTTGCTATGTGTTCAAGGCCAGTCTGAAGTACACAGTGAGATCCTGTCTCAAAAATAAAAAAGGGAAACAACACTAAGTTTAAAGGTAAACATTTGGAGCTATTTTGTAACCTTTTGTTGTTATTGTTTTAGTTATTTGAGACAGGACCTTGCTATGTAATCTAGCCTGGTTTTGAAATCACTATGAAGCCTGGCCTGGCCTTGAGCTCATGGTGATCCTGCTTCCCAGCCCTCCAAGTGCTGGGGTTTCAAGTGTGCACCACCATTCCCGGCTGTGTTTTCTTTTCATTGGCAATTTTAGAGTCTTCAGTTGTCTTATCATGGACCTTTCCTGCTTTTTAAAGAAGCTCTCCTATGATGTTTGTTTTTTACTTGTTTTGGCTAGGGTTAATTTGTGACCTTTGAAGCTTTCACTGAGACAAGTACACAGGGCAGAAAAGAGGCACTAATAGAAGTGGTATATATAGGGTGGGCCACAAGTGGACTAAAGTAAGTGTCAGAAACTGACGTAAGGCCTGCTTCCAGGTGCAGCTGTATAATTGAAGTATATTACTGGCCACTAAAGCCTGCCACCAGGTGCAGCTTAATTGTCACTTGCCATTCACTGACTAAATTTTGATATGAATCCGCAAGTGGTTTGCTTTGTTCTCTGCAATACAACCTCTTGGCTAGCTGGTCATTGAGGCACATGCCTATAATCCCACCACTTGGCAAGCTGAGGCAGGGGAATTGCCACAGGTGTGGTGCAGCCTAAGCTACATAGTAGGTTCAAGGCCAGTCAGAACTACAAAAATACAAATGGGCAAAACTCTCGCTAATGTTACTCTGTATTTGCAGTTGGTAACCATCGCTAGCATCACAGCCTCCATTCCACCTCAGATCGTCAGGGCTTAGAATCATAAGGAGTGCACAAACTAGATTCCTCCCATGGAGTTGACAGTGGAATTCCTATAAGACTCTAAACCTGCTGCTGATCTGCCAGGAGGTGGAGCTCAGGTGGAAATGTGGACAATGGGGAGGAGCTGAAAGTCCAGGGGAAGCTTCAGTTGCCTGCAACTCACCTTCTGCTCTGTGGTTCTGGTCCTGGTTGGAGCCCCAATCCTACAACACTGGGATTACCCCTGGTACCTTCACCCAGCTCTGTGTTTAACTTGATAAGGAACTGCCAGACTTTTCTACAGTGGCTATATCGTTTTTTGTTTTATCTTTTTTTTTTTTTTTTTTTGTGGTACTGGGGATTGAACTCAGGACCTTGAGCTTGCTAGGCAGGTGCTTATTCTACTGAGCTATCTCCCCAGCCCTGTTTTGTCATTATTTTGAAACAGAATGTCATTATGTAACCCAGATGGTTCTGAGTTCATGCAGAGTCCCCTTCTCACTGCCTCCTAAGGGTAGGGTTGTATGCACACTCACACTGGGCAAAAGCAAACTTCTGTGCTTCCCTGTGTGCCTGCCTGTGTGGTGTGCATATGTGTTTTGGGGACTGAACTTAGTGTTTTGTGCCTGCTAGATAAGTGCTTCACCACTGAGCTGCGTCCCATTCTGGGTCATTTCTTGGATTGTGTATTTCTTCATAATATATACTTTAGATAGAGGGCCTTATCAGATATGTTTATAAATACTTGTAGTCTCTGGGTTGTCTGATGTCATTGTTTGGTGTAAACAGGTGTTACTATTCTTACTTATACTGTTGCACTGGAGTTTGCACCCATAGTGTTTGAAGTGAGCTACATTCATGCCCTTTAAATGTTAGTTTTTGACATAGGATCTCACTGTATTGCTAAATTGCCCATGCTGGGTTTGACTTTGCTATCCTCCTGCTTCAGCTTCCCAGAGTGCTGATATTATAGGTGTGAACTACCTTACCTGACCAGATTTAATTTTTATGATGTCCAATTTCTTTGTTTTTTCACTTTTGTACTGTATTACTTATTACTTGTACTTTGTACTTATTACTTAGGTTTGTCCCATCTTATCTGACAAACTGTTGCTTAGCTGGAAGTTAGATTTTTTTCATACTCCCTTTTTTCTCTCTCCACCCCTTTCCTCTCTTCCCCTTTCT